>CM031234.1:678933826-679009111 GCA_018340775.1 Taxus wallichiana var. yunnanensis | reverse complement strand
CAACTTTATTTTCTAAGATGGATTTGATAGTCTTATTTGAAGATTCAGACTAGTCATTGCATTACGGGTAATAAGGAGTGGCCCATTTCATGCAGACATGATATTTTTTAGTAAGGGCTTTGACATTCTTATTTTGAAGGAACTACCATCAGGCAAATTGGTAATTCCAAAACAAAAAATAATATGATTAAAGATGAATTTAGAAATATTAGACCTAAACACATGTGAGAGGCATATCCTAAAACCCACTTATGAAATATCAAATTTTACAGGGTGACAATAATGAAGGTATGGCCATCGAAAGATGTGGTCTTTATTTTATCGATTATATTGAGCCCCATTTATAAAAATTCCATGGTGAGGTGAAATGCTACAAGGCTTGGGAAGGTGCATGAATTAGATTACCATGCTTCTAAAGTAAGCCTCGGGGAAAATTTCTTAACATATGAGAGAAAAGACATGTGTTTCTATTTCATTATATACTAGTAGATCTAATGTACAATATCTTCATTACAAGGACCATTCCATTGGTGTGTGCAACCGTAAATATGGAGTGTAATTAAGCTACATTGATTATCTTCATCTTGATTGAGACATCTTAATAGATTCCATCATAGCCTCTTTTTGATACAATGTGTCAAGGATGGTGTAATGCAAGATGTTGTTCCAAGGATTTTTTATTAGATGAAGTCATGTTCAGAGGGTAAGATTTAGTTTTAAAAGAGGTGTATATGTCATGATACCGTGGATGATCAGGACTTATGCCAATCATATAAATCATGGTCAATCCAGAAATTTATATATAGGCACCAAAAGATGTTCAACAAGGAACTCATTATGAGTTTGATTAGTGTCAAAATGAAATAAGGGATGGAATAATATTTTCCATGGCATCCGTTACTTTGTTTTATACATGAGGAACTTATTAAAATTTATAATCTAGAAATACCCTTTGAGACTATCAACCATGTATTTATAGGGTAAGATATTATCATATTTGACTTGATATTCACCATTAAATTGATTAATGATGAGAAGGGAATCACCAAAAACTATCAATTATTTCAAAGGCATTAGGAAATAACAAATCCTAAGCTTATTATCAATGCATTCATATTGGCTATGTTGTTTAAGAAAGGGAAGTGAATGTGATAAGATTTAGGTATAAGGTCCACTGTCAGTGAATTCTGCAAGATAATTCCCAATTCTAAACCATGGAAAATGCAAGATCCATCAAAGAATAAAGTCCATGAGGGGATTGCTTCTATGTATAATAGGTGTTCATCTGGAAATTCAAATTTTAAGAGTCAGGACCTAGAATAGTGTTGCAGTGCTAGTTGATCCATATGTAGATCTTGACATTTTATGTCCTTCTAATTGAAAAAATTTAATTTCAAATTGACTGAAATGCAATCCAACTAGACACTTTTCCTATTATCACCTGGTCATGAAAGTAAGTACTTCAAGAGGGTCGATCAACAATTAACTTGGAAAGGATAATTCAACAAATAGTTTCACAACATGCCAAAAGTGTAAGGACTATTAATCAAGATTTTTCAACCATGGCGAGTACTTATTCTCATGCTCAAAGAGAGTTCTACTCAAATAATACACATCTTGAATTCTTACCCTTATCATTGTGTTGTGCCAATAATGCCGCAATGGCATGTTCTATCGCATAAGTGTACAAAAACATGGAATAGCTTGTCTTATATCGTGGAATAAGCACATGCGAAGTGGATAAGTATTCTTTTCAACTTGATGAAGGATTCTTGACATTCATGTGTCCACGAAACTGAATCTGCACATCCTTCTTAATTAGTTGTTTAAAGTGATGACACTTATCCGCGAGTTGAGAGATAAAGCGCAATCTGATAGATTGTATCATTTCCCTGAAATCCACATAAATTGCCAAAGGTTTTCGAGAAGGTGGTATATCCGTTATAAATTTTACTTTAGTAGGGTCCACTTTGATTCCTTCCTGTGATATGATGAATCTTAGGAGTTTTCAAACAAACCAAAGTGACACACCAAAGACATTTTTGGATTAAGGTAAACCTTATATTCCCCTTAAGTCTCTCAGAGACACCTAAGAATTCCTCGATGGATGATACACTGGTATTTGATTTGGAAAGAATATAATCGACATAGTCCTCCATTATGTCATGAATAAGGTTATGGAAAATAACAAATTAATGGCATGTTGATAAGTTTCATCAAGATGTTAAATTCCAAAAGGCATAACCTTATAACAAAATGTGCCCCATGGGGTTGTGAAATTTGTCTTATGTTGGTATTATTCAACAATTTGAATTTAGTTATATCCTTAAAAGTTGTCCATAAGAGATAATATTTGTGGCTCGTAGTTGAATCAACGATCATGTCGATGTATGGGCAAGGGAGTCATCCTTGTCCAGACATGCCTTATTGATGTCACATAAATCTATATAGATATGGATCTCAGGGGGTATTCTTTACCACCAAACCATTATATATACACTCTAAGTAATGATGGACCGTATGAATCCTACATCTAGTACTTTTTTGTAGACTTTTGGTCTTGAAAAGCAATGTGACCTTGGGGTGCATTTTATTCAACTTTTTCTTTACATCCTTGGCATCCTGGGGTGCACTAAAGGTGATGAACCACAAAAGAAGGATCAAGGGTCTACATATATTTGTAGGACCAAATGAATACATTATGAAACTAAATTAGAATCTATGTGAAGGTCTTGATTTCATTTTTCAATAAACTAACACCTAGTTGTAGCATTTTTCGGTTGGTGATTTGGTCCCGATGTTGATGGTTATCAAGCATAACTTCCAAAGAACATCTTCAAGTGGAATTATATTCAAATGACAGTTGGAGGATTTTTATGTTTCCATATTTGAATCTCCTCTCTCTAGTACTCTAAAAGGTTTTCACTAGGAGATGTGTCACTTTCTTTCTTTTCATTTCAATTTTTGCTTCTGGTGCACTACGATGATGAAATAGACAGATTTCCTCGTAAAGGTTTTCACAATGAAATATATGATTTTTATTTCTTCTATTTTTTATCATTTTTACTTTCTTTGACGGATATTTTGAGTTCTTTCCAAAGTAGGCATCGAAAGAGCATCAATGTTTATATCAAAACCCTTATGATACAACAAGGTAAAAGGGTCTCGAGAAGGAACTCCCGAATTACCTCATTAATTTGACATAGGTCCATGGAAATATGACGTTGTTGGTCTTGATCAAGGGAAGGGTAAATAATATCAAGGGTTTGATTGGATATGTTTTCAAGAAAAATCAGATATAGTTTCAACGAGGTCCTCATGTGTGGAATGAAGGGCCTCAACTTCACACCCAATTCCTCATCATTAGTTAATCACATCAAGATGACTAGTCTCTTCTCAAAGGTATCATATCCTAGAACCATGTGTGTAGAGGTTATATTTAAATTCCATATGTTTAATAATATTTTAAATGTAGGATTTAGGCCTATCCCTCTTCCTTTATAGTTCATGTCTTTTTCATCATTCTATAAAATAATGGTATAATCGGTGAGTTTCAGTAGCATTCTTCCATCTTGTCTTCATATAGCCAAGATCTATCAGAGCTTGAATATGTTCATATTCTAGATACCCATATTTGTCTCCAAAGATTATTTCCATATTATAAACCGGAGGTTCTCAGATGGGGAGTGTTAGAGCATCCATAACTACGAGGAGATAAGGGAAGTTTTCCAACAATAAATGCATTTTTAAGCATGTACTCACCTATACCTTTCAATGGAAAATTTAATATCATGTGACACCATGTAATGCGTAGACAATTTAGAAGAATTCATGGAAGCATGAGATCGCAAAAGAATTTTGGGATCAATGCGGCTTGCAATATAAAAAGATGACACAAGGTTTAGCTAGGTGATCAAAGAAATGGACAATAATTTACATTTGGTACTTTACATCAAAAACTTACATTACTCAAAGAGTAAATTAATTTGGACATCACCAAGAAAGGTGAACTCTTTTCCATTATATGGGAATTTTATGCACTTATGGAAGATGGAGGGCACATATTGCATCGCATGTATCTAAGGTCTACCCAGGAGAAACTTATCCATGACATTTCCACATCAACAACATGACATATGGTTTTGAGGAGTCCTAGGACCAAGTATGGGTAGATTAATGGTACAAGAGGATTGGCACTCCATATTTTCATAACCAAGAATAGTAATAACATTATTATCTAAGTCATTTGTCATGATCAAGCAGTGGAGCATTTCTATAAAGAAGAAGCTAAGAGTTGCTTTGGTTGTCTACAAGAACTCATTTGAACCTTATGGTTTATTATGTATGCTTTTGTTAGGAATTAGAGAACAAATATGTGGAAACAATTCCTCAAACCACAACAATAGGAAACTATATAGCATAATTATACTTGCAGAAATATAACAACATAAATGAATAATGCACAAAAGAAGACAAGACAAGATTTAACGTGGTTCACCCAATGTGGGCTATGTCCACCAAGAACTTGCTCAAATTTTATTATCAACAAGAGTAAAACAACTCTCACAGTCTTATCTCAATTATGAACTCGACAACATAATTCCAAAGATGCTAAACCACATCCAAACCACTACCGACACCCAATTGCATAACCTTGATCACTCTTGATCACATCTTGATCATTAAGACTCAAGACCTCTTGAACACTCAAGATATCTTCAAGATACCCTAACACCTCTATTTATAGGATTACAATCCTTCTAAGAAGCCATAAAGCCAACCCTAGAAGATTGAAAGTCACAATCTTTCAACTTCACATGGTTTGAGAATGTCTCCTAAAGTCTCCAAACTTAACCATTCGAGCTCCAACGACAAACTTCAACAACTGATCAAGAAAAGACCAAAAAAATGCTCCACATCTTCCCAACAATCTCACTTCATTGATTCAAGAAGACCAAAACAAGCTTCCACGCCCCCAAAAATTTCCACTTCGTAGAGAAAAGTTCTAACCCTTCATTATCAACCATGAAGGCCAATCAAAGTTGAACACAACTTCAACTTCTCCTTTGACCACCTTGGTCATCATATCCTAGGATTCTTACTAGTATGAATCTTTTCCAGCCTTCAACTTATCTTCTTCCAAAGCATCCCGATGAAATTATATCTCACTAAATGTGCTTCATCCTAGAGTGGAAAGTGAGTTCTTCACCAAAAGAATGGCTCGACTATCACTATGTAGTCTCCCCAACTTCTTGCTTATGACCCAACTCATCAAGAAACCGATCAGAAGCTAAATCATCTCCTCGCTCGCTTCTCTCGTGGTAGCAACATACTCATCCTTTGTGGTTGAAAAGCCACAACCTTTGTAACGTGAAATCCAACTCACCGTCAGATCACCAATCGTAAATACATAACCTGTTGTGCTCCTCCTACTATCCAAATCTCCCGCCATGTCCAAATCTACATATCCACGTAATGTAGTGTCTAATCCACCAAAATACAATGTTTCTCCCATGGTCCCTCTCAAATACCGAAGGATCCACTTTACTATCCTCGCCGGTTCTCTCTACCTAGATCACTCATGAACTTGGTCACTACTCCCACTACATGGGAAATGTTAGGCCTAGTGCATACCATATAGCATACATCAAGCTACAAACTACTAATGATGAGTATGGTACCTGGACATCTAGATTCTATCCTCCTCGGTCTTGGGACTCTACTCCTTTGATAATTTAAAGTGACCTACCAAAGGAGTACCAACCAGTTTAGCATCCTGTATACTAAACCTCTCCAAAACATTCTTTATGTACTCTTATTGAGATAATACAAAGCCTTCCTTTCCTTCCTGTTTCGGGAAGTTATTCTCATACCAAGGATTTGTTTTTTTCCCCCAAATCCTTCATAAAGAAAGGAGTCACCTAGTTGCTTCCATGAGTACCTCTATTTCCTACATGTTCTTCCCTGCAACAAGTATATCATTTACATACAAGCACAGAATAATATAACTACCATCAAGAAACTTCTTGATGTACACACAATGGTCCGAGTGACACTGGAGTAACCTCCTCGCATAAAACTATCAAACTTCATGTACCACTGCTATGGAGCTTATTTTAGGCCATACAAGCTCTTCTTCAATTTGCACACTAATCTCTCCTTCCCTTTTACCTCATAACCCTACTATTTGCTGCATGTACAATTCCTCCTCCAACTCACCATGAAGGAATGCAAAGTCTTCACATCCAACTATTCTAAGTGCAGTATTCTACCGCAACTAAACCAAGAATAGTCCTAATAGAAGTCATTTTAACAACCAGAGAAAAAATTTCATCAAAGTCTATACCTTTCTTTCTATGCAAATCCTTTGACCACCAACCGGGCCTCTTGTATCATTTCATGCCTCCATATTCCTCTTTGATTTTATACACCCACATGTTCTAATGCTCTCTTGCCCTTAGGTAGCTCCACCATATCCCAAGTCTAGTTTTCCATAAGAGATCTATGCTCTTCATCCATGGCCTACTCCCACTTCTTCCTGGCATCCACTTGCACTACTTCCTCAAAGCACTTTGGCTCTCCACTGTCAGTGAGCAATAAATAATTCAAAGATGGAGTAAATCATTCAAGTTCCCTTCTTACCCTAGAATACCTTCTCACCTCAGAGTTTGGGGTTCCTAATGAGTAGTACCTAAACTAGTTGTCACGCGTAACATGTTGTACCTAAAACCCTTGGACACCTTGTCTGTCCACAATGTCCTCTAACACTATGTATTCTTTCTTTGATTCCTATTTATGTTTCGCAACTCCGATCTTTATACATGGATTTTTCATTAAAGACAATATCTCTAGACCAAAATATTTTCTTTTCTTTAAGACTCCAAACATGGAAACCAAAATCATCTTCACCATATCCAACAAAGGTGCATTTCTCATACTTAGCCTCTAACTTGGTCCTATCATCTTTATCAATGTGAACAAATACCTCACATCTAAATACTCTAAGAAATGAGTAATCAATTTTCTTACCAGACCAAGCCTCCTCAAGTATACCTCCATCCAAGGCCATAGAGGGTCCTCTATTAATCAGATAAACAACTTGTGCTTACCGCTTCCACCCAAAACATGAGTGGCAGCCCCGCATGTAACCTCATGCACCTAGCACACTCCATGATTGTCCTATTCATTCTCTCTGACACTCCATTTTCCTATGGAGTATTTAGAACCATTCTTTGCCTGCATGATCCCATTTACCAAATAGTAATCAAGAAATTCATTACTGTAATATTCCCTCCATTATCTGACCTGAGACATTTCAACTTGAGACTTATTTCATTCTCAACCAAGGATTTCCATCTTTTGAAAGTTTCAAACACATCAGATTTCTTTCTAATGCAATATACCCAAAATTTTCTAGTTGCATCATCAATGAAAGTGAGGTAATAACATGAACCACCAATAGATTTTACCTTAGCTGGCCCCCATACATCTGTATACACTAACTCCAACTTACCCTCCTTCCTAGTAGGTCCAACCTTAAGGAATCTCACCGCTTTGTTTCCCATAAACATAGTCCTCACAAAAGTCCAAATCTAACTCCTTTAATCCTGGGTAACTGTCCTTTATAATTTGCATGCCCTTATGACTCATATGACCAAGTCTCTAGTGCCACAAAGTTGCATCTCCATCTATAACAACTAAATTGTAATAATCAACACCACTAGTTAAATACAAAGTACCAGTTTTCTTACCTCTTGCAACCATAAGAGCTCCCTTGGTAACCTTCCAAGAATCCACTATAAAACTGACCATACACCATCACTACCCAAATTGCCCCACTTCGATATCAAGTTCCTCCTCAACTTAGGCACATGTCTAATGTCCTTAAGTAGCCATGTGTTCCCATTCTGCATTTTCACCTGAACACAACCTTTCCCTACTATGTTGTATGGTTCATCATCACCAAGATATACATGTCCAAAATCACCTTGAACAAAATTAGTAAAGTAATGTCTATGTGGGGTGGCATGGAAAGAAGCCCCTGAATCTAACACCCAAGATTCAGCAATATTATCTAAAGAAAGAATTAAGGCATCTTGAAAAACATCACCTACTACCAAATTTACCTCTTTAGTTTCCTCCTTGTTCTTCTTATCCCAAAGAGCCCAACAATCTTTCTTAGCATGACCAACCTTCCCACAGTGCCAACATTCTAACTTACTCTTGGACTTTGACCTTCCGTGATCATTCGACTTTGCTCGTTCTCTTTTGCGGTTTCTCCTCTCGCTTCTCCACCTGTGAAAGCATTTCTAGAAGTAGAAGAATCTCCCAGTGCTCTTCCTTCGCATTTCCTCGCTTAGGATCACACCTATTACATCCTCAAACTTCAGCTTTGATTTATTATAGACTGAATTACTTACAACCATAACCAAGTTGTCCCAAACTATCTAACAAGGAGCAAAAATCAACAAAGCCCTGACCTCATCATCAAAGTCAATTTTTACTAGAGTTTAACATACTCACAACCGTATTAAATTCATTCAAATGATCAGCAATAGAACCATTCTTAGACATCTTCATATTAAATAAATTTTTCATCAAAAATATTTTATTAGAGGTGGAGAGTTTTTCATATAACTTCCACAAGGCATGCATTTATGAGACCTTTTGTGGTCTTCTCCTGCGATATCTTGAAAGCAACCGAAGATGAAAGGCATAAATGAATTGCCTCGAGCACCTTTCTATCTAGAAACTCCCAATCCTCATCCGACATGGCTATAGGTTTCTTTTTTTTCCAGCCTAGTTGAACCCTAATCCTATAATCATATCCAAAACTATTAAACATTTAGGGTTGTAGGAACATGTGCTTCATGAAGAGCATGAGTGAGGATGTCTTGGAGGTTAGGTGACTCTTTTAATAGCTCCATCAAATATATATGCACCTTATTGGTATGGTCGCTAGCTATTTGATGAGGTCATATTGAACCTAAGTGGAAGATTTAACATAAGAGGTTGAATTATAATTTGAGGGAGACATCGATTTAGATGTTTGAGGCTATGTAGAAGACGTAGATGGTTGGTTTTCCATAAGAACCCATATCATTTTTTAACGTGTGGCTATAGAATTAGTCTGGAGGTTTTAATTTGATGGTGGCTATTGAAGAGGCACTTCTCAAAAATGAAATGATTTACAGGTGGTTCATTTTAAGAGACCTCTTGGAAATCGGGAGGTGGAAAATACCTTGCAAATATCCCCTGGAATCGGTTTTCAGGGAAGGTAAATTTTTTGGGGTTGATGAAATTTTTTTCCTAATTTTCAACAGGTGTGACAGAAGGCTACGGACGCATGACGGGAGATTTGCTGCCGCTAGCGCATCAAAAATTCATTGGACGCGCATCAACAGACCTCACCGACGCGGCATCAACAACCTTGTTGACATGCATCAAAAAGGTTTTTGATGCGCACAATGAATTTTTTAACGCTCAATAGAAAATATCCCCTTTGCGTGTCTGCAACCTTCACCTCGCCTTGCGCATCAAAAAAACTCGTGTGTCACATGTCAACAAACTCTTTGTCATGTGTCTACTATGCGTCAATATCTATAGTACCTCCTTGTCACGTGTCAACTATTTATCGCTGTCACATGTCAACAAATAACCCCTGTATCATTGTCACACGTCCGCAAACCCTCCTTGTCATGCATCAATAACTTACCCCCTTGTCGCGCGTCTGCAATATGGGATATATCATATTGTTGACAAAATGTGAAGTAGAAGTGTTCTACCTGGCGAATAATCTAGGATTATATAGGGGATATTTTTCAAGGGTAAAGGTGAATTTGACCCCTAAAAAAATTAAAGGGTAATTTTTAGGTGAACACCACCGAACCGGGCCGTAAAATTCACCTTTCCAAAATTTTCAAAAATGGAATATTCGCCATATTATGAATATTCGCCACTAAAATTTTCCCTGATGATTTAGATTCGTAATCAACATTATCGCAAAAGTGTCCTTTTCAACATTTTTATTATTGAAGACCGTGTTTACAAAATGGGTTTGAAAAAACTATAATATTTTCATTTGTTGTTTTATTAGATGAATGTTCTTCAATGGTAATATACCCATTGTTGATGAGGTCTTAGACAAAATAATGTAAACATAAACATTAATTAGTTATGTGACCATTAATGCAATGAAAGTCATATTAAGTGTCAGCTTTATACCAAGCGGGTTTGGGATATCCTTCAACCCAAGGTCTTAGAATGGGATAGGTCACCATGTTTGTGTTAATGAGTTTTCTGATAAATTCGAGAGAGATTCTCCCAAAGGAGGGAAAACGTCATTTTGAGTGGCGAGATGAGGAAGCCTCTTTAGTTGCAAAAAAAAGAGGTTGATTGGATTTGTTAGGCTTTAGCTTTTTTTATTATGAATGTTGTGCATGTTTTGGTTATATGTGACACCATCATTGACAATGTTGTGATTTTGATTAATGTTTTTGGATTTATTGTGATGAGATCTACTATTATTGTTGTTATGGTGCCCATTGTCCTTTTGAGTGAGGTTTGATCAAACCTTTTACGATAAGGGATTTTTCAATTTATGATCCTTTCTCAATAACTTCCTCAAAAGTATTGAGGTAGTGTATTTGCATGTGAAAGGATAGTTCTCTAGTGAGATTTGGAATGAAATATAATTAGTATTTTTTCTGGGAATTGAGCATGGGAATTAGCTTGCGATTCCACACCATCTTTGTAAGAATTGTGCAACAATTTCATTACAACATTGTTTAAGCATTACACAATTCCATCATGGTTATTTTGGAGTCTAGATTAAACAAATAAATGTTTAACTAACTTCTCTAAGAGTTTAGTAAAAGTATGGATAGAACCCTTGGGGAGGTGTAAAACCAGTCCAAGGCTTGTCCCCTAGACTACGTGGAAAGATATGCAATAACAAAATATCATTGTATGTCACTTCCAGAAAGCCATGTAAAATTCCTTGATGTGCTCTCTTAGGTCATTCTTTCCCTTGTATTTATCAAACTTGGGTGTTTCAAATGATTTAGGAAAGGGTATGCGTAAGATATCCTTATCAAATGGGTAAGGACACAACTCATCAAAGTTGAATTGTTTATGCTGGTGTTTTACTTGAGATATTATCCTTCATAATTTTTCATTCACGAGAAAATGGTGAGTCATTTTGTAAGATATATGAGGAACCATCCTGCTCAGTGGTTATTGTTTTCTTTGTTGGGTGTAACATGGATCTTAAATGAGTCGTCACTATTTTTTGAAGAATCTTTGTTAGAAGGTTTGGTAGTGACTTTGGAGGATAAGATAGCTAATTTCTTGGCCATCTCTTTGATTCTATCCATGAGGACTTTAGTGGGGTTTGTGGTTGGTTTGATATATTTTCTCTTATTCCTAGCATTCAATTTGCTTTGGTTTGATCTGTCATCAATGTCATTTTTTCAGGTAGACGTACCTTTATCCTCATTGTTTGAGTGGCTAGGGATAGACCCATCATCATTGTTAGTTGAAATGAATGGGTTATCCTTTTTGGTTTTCATTTGTCAAATAACGTTTGTAGAACATCCTCATCAAAATCAAAGGGTAATTTTTCTCCCATCTCAAGGAGATGAAGAAAAAATTGGTCTTTATTCATACGTAATATATTTTTAACATGGGCTTGTTCCTCAAGAGAGATTTCATTTTGATCATCCTCAAGGTTTTGGTCATCATCACTATCGGAACATCCAAAAGGATTTCAAGTCTTTTGTTTCTTCCAAAAGGACTATAATATTTGTGTCGTGTTCCCACCATTTTTAAAGGGGGAAAAAAAGAGATGTAAAAGATAACTCATCCCATAGCAACATGAATGATATGATGGAAGATATTTGTATGATTAAGTTGATAATAACTTGTCCCTTAACAAAGTGAATGCCAAGATGAAAAAAATTGTTAGATTTGGACGACGCAACCCTTAACAAAGTGAATGTCAAGATGGAAGCATGCAAGAGTAATGATAAACTCAACCCTTAGCAAATTGAATGCCAAGATGGAAGATGGGTCTAATGTAGCGAAATTTCTCATCCTCTAGAAAAGTGAATGCTAGATGGGAGGAGGATTATAGTGATGGAAGCTCAAATGTACTCAACATATAACAATGTGAAAGCTAGAATGGAGGAATGAGGATAGATTCATGTTGAATGTACTCTACCACTAGCAAAGTGAATTTTATATGGGAAGAGGGTTTTGCATGAGTAAGATTAAAATGTGTTCAACCTCTAACAATGTGAATGTTAGAATGGAGGAGTGGAGATAGATTGATTTCGAATGTACTTTATTGCTAACAAAGTGAATGCTAGATGGGGAGAGGGATTTTGCAATCAAATTTTTATTTTGCTCAACCTCTAACAATGTGAATGTTAGAATGGAAGATGGTATGAAAAATGAGTTGAATCATATGCGATGTGCTCAACCCTTAACAAGAAATAGTTAAGAAGGAAGAGGCTAATGAAAAGATAAGACTCAAGTACCAACAACGTAAATGTTGGGAAAAGAGATGATGAAATGTCTAAAACTTAACAAAGGGTTTGTCAAATTAGAGATGTGAAGAAAATGAACATGTATACTTCAACAATGACAGCTTTGAACTAATGGATATAATAAGAGGATGAAAGTATCAAATATTTAATGAAAGATAAGATGTAATGGACTTGATCATGACAAAGTGGGATATAACAATGTCAAGACATGAGTCGTAAGATGAGAATGCTTGAGCGAGGATGTGGATATCCACAACTCAAGACTTGATGCTAAAAGGAAGTGAAACTTAAAATTTGGGAAATGTAATCCAAATGTTTAAGTCAAGGATGAAATGGGGATAAAATCAAGATGAGATAAGTTTGAAAGATAGGGGAATTTGATGATCTCAAAAAGGAAGATTGAAATAGGTAAATGATAATTCCAAAGGAATGAAATAATATCAAATAGGAAGCATGATGAGAATGAAAAGATTGAAATGATGAAAAGAGACAAAATCTCTAAAAAAGGGATGTTTTTGTCAAGGTAAATATATTTCACCTAGGTTAATTATGCATTTACTAGGTAGTTTAATATTATTATTTGGTTATATTTATATAACCATTTATTATGTTTTATATCATTTTGTTTAAATTAGTACGTAGGGCGTTTGTTGCATAGTTGCAACATATTATTTGTTTGTATTAAATATTTATGGTTTTTGGTTGCATTTGTGCAACTTATCATATGGTTGTATCCGGTTGTGCAATATCTATAAATATTGTAGCCTTCCATTGTATTTTTGATTTAATTCATTATTATTTAAATTTCTAGGCTTTCGTCATTGTTCTTCATCTTACATTTGGTGCCAAAGCAAGTTGAAGCTCCTGGCCAGGTTAGAGAGAGGTTGCGGAGGAAGAAAAGTTTTGGAGAAGAAATTTACATCATTGGAGAGCTAGTGTTACCTCCAGTAGCTTCCCAAATCTCCTCGTAGTCCCACAAACTCTTGTTTGATCTCCAGGTAAACGTAAGGAAAAAAATTTCCCTAGTGCCCTCTCGCACTAGGAAAATTTTCTTCCTAAGCTAATCAAATTAAGAAATTTAAAAATATATATGTAGTTTTTTCCCCAATTAGGGGTTTTCCTCTAGTTTAGAAGTTCATCTAATGACTTCTAGAAATAGTAGATTGCTAAATTTGGAGTTTGTGGATTATATTGGATCTAAGAACCAAGTTTAGCCTTGCAAGGATTGAGCTTTCCACAAAGCTCTAAATTGAGCTGCCTATCAGCTAGAGGGAGTTGTTTGGAGATTATTGCGGCTGCCAAGTTATGCACCTACACAAGACCGAACCATCCTCAACACATCTAAATCAATCTTGAGTAGGTGGTGTGTGGAAAATATGAGCTCTAAACCGCACCAACGTCATTTCAATCCAAACACAATGCCGAGCTTCATTTGTTGGACGTGTTATCACAATGAGTCTTTTCTTCGATCGAGCTCTAATTAAGATGGGTAGATATTGATCACCAAGCTCCTTGGGATATTGGCAAGACACTTACTAAATCCAAACCGAGCTACTTTATACAACCTTCGACCAAGTTCACGAGTGAGGTTTATATCTTTGTATCAATCCAAGTTAGAAATGACTCCACCGAGTTGTACAAAGAGCTCTTGATCAAGCCTACAAACCAAGTTATTTGGGTGTATTGAGACCGAATCATTGAGCATTCAAATTACCTCCATCAAATAGAGGAATCAATGAGCTCCTCCCATGATCAATTCCTCCCACCCATGCGTGTAGCGGCATACAAAATCACATTCAAACAAATAAAAGTGGAGATAATACGAAACAAAGTGAGAACAATATTTTAAGCAATAGTCATAAAGAAAATACAAAGCCAAGATAGAAAAATAAGTCTTAGATCCTCCATTCGTGGGAACCCTAATCCACAGACTACCCGCCTCAAGCCAAGTGAACCTCCTCTACACTAGCCATGTCTATCCTTTAAAAGGTCAATCTTTTTAACAATATTTCAAATAGAAATTGGTTGATTTCAGTCCCACATGCTACAAGTGCTAAGATGGCTAGGTGGAATGAGTTGGGAGTGGTAGCTTAGAGGTTTCACCCACACCCCTACATGATTTTTAAATCATATAGGATTTAGCGGTTGTTTAAGTGCAGATGCTAATTATAGAGGTAGAAAACTCGTTAAAGCCTCTAGTTATAACTAAACAAGCCACTACATTTAGCAAGAAAAACCTAATTAGGGTAAAAAAAAAAATCTTCAAATTGGCTTATTTTTTATTCCAGGCAAATTTTTCCAAAGGAGGGGTGTTTAAAAACTTCATTTTGAGCCATTTTTTACATTCTTTTTCTCAGAGAGTCGTATTGAGCTCCGGAGGCCACAGTGGCCTGGAAAAACAAAAAAATTCCTATCATTCAATTTTTTCATAATTTTGAATGTAATTGTATACTTCAATGTATTGTACTAATTTACAGGTTGTCATATTCAACCGTAAACCATTGTAACTATTGTAAAATTTAGCTGAGATTTGTACTAAAAAATATTAAAATTTTGGTTCAATCACTCACGAGATCTTTAACATTCACACGGCGCCTTTCGGTATAAACAATGCCTCTGGAAAGCACTTATGGGTAAAGTCATCATGACTACTACTGCACTTAACGCCTAATATAGTTGCAGCAATATTGTTGTTTGGGCATTGACCCTTTAAATTGACAGTGTAGTAATAAGGACACAGTGCACACCCTTTGAGCCCTCTCATCCGTCTCAGTGAACAATTTCTTGACTTAAATCCGGATTGAGAAACTATCTAAGTATATAGAAAAGTTACGAGTGCGTATGAGGATATTTCTTTGATCCGTGTCAATAATCACACAAACCCCTTTCTAAGTATTGTCTGGTACCATGTATCAAATTTTTTCACGTACGTTAACACCTCTTTGACGATATCATTGGGTATATAGAAAGGGTGAGCTCCATCCATGTATTGATGGGTATATTGGAAGGGCACATATATAGAAAGGTTCCGTATATTAGATTGACGGTATATAGATTGGGAGATCGTATACCTGGAGTGATAAGAACCTTACCCTTTGTCGGGCCTGATTCTGCAAAATGGTCACCAACACCCCCAAATTATTTCTTTTGATTCACAACTACTCGGATGAAATAACTATGTAGCATGGAAGACAAAAATCAAGACACAACTTGAGTTTGAAGAGATTTTGGATCATTGTGAATGGTACAAGAACCAGATCAACAACCGATAGAACACAACAGTAAATAGTTTGATAGATCCGATCAGAAGGCCAAGCTAATCATCTTGTTTAGAGTGTTTGACAACGTGCAACCCGATATTCAAGATGCCAAAACAACCAAAGAAGCTTGGGATAAGTTGAGCACAATATACGAGGCCAAAAATGAGAATGTCATATTGAATTTGTAGAGTCAGTTAAACACACTAAAATTTAAACAAAATGAAAAAATATAAGCTTTCTTGAGAAGAGTTGTAGAGTTAAGGGCTTCACTTCTAGCCCTAGGAGAAGTAGTCACTGATGAAGGTCTCCTTCCCATTGTTTTGATAGTCCTCCCTCCTTCATACCGCATTTTTGTGAGAATACTAAAATTTTAGATACGACAGTTAGTTTTGACAAGTTAGTGAACTATGCAAAATAGGAAGTTATGTACAATAAAGATGATGAAGAGGAGAAAGCACTTTCTTCTCATCAAAAATAGAAATGAAAAGGATAAGGAAACCTAATTCCTATGAAAAATCCCAAAATCAAGTATCAACATCAAGGGGACAAGCAACAAAAGAAGAAATGTCCAAACTATAAAAGAGGACATGAGTTGAAATATTGTTGGTATAACACATACAAGAAAGGTTCATCAAGTAATACTAGACCTCAACACCACTAATCTCACAAGGGACATTCTAACTATAATCAAGAGGCGTAAAAGGGGAATCGGAAAATAAACCCTATCGAAGGAAATATTGCTAAGAAAGAAGAACATTCAGACATCGAAGACTACTTATACATTGCCGCTTAAGTGAACCCTCCATGTAATCTAGTGATGTTTGGTATGTTGATTCAAGAGTCACTTGACACATGACTAGCCATAGATACTAGTTTACTTAAATGAGGGACACACATTTGAAAAGACATGTTTCGTTAGGTGATGATTCTTCATACATAGTTCAAGGGATTGGGAACATTTCTCTACCTCTTGGTTCCTTGAAACTATAGATTTTGAGATGTACTATACGTCCCCGGGTTAACTAAAAATTTGTTTTTAGTTAGTCAACTCCTCGCTTTCCAAATTCATGTAGGAACCCAAATTTTTTCATTGGAAGGAAAAAGTGCATCTTGAGATATCTCAAAGAATCGGTGGATCTTGGTCTAGAATACAAGAAGAATGACAACTTCTTCTAGTCAAGATATTTGGATTCAAATCATGCAGGCAACATTGATGACATAAAATCCACTTCAGTGGTTTTTGTTGTTTATGGGATCTAGACCAATATCATGGGGAAGTAAGAAATAACACTTTGTTTCTCACTCTTCCACCGAAGTCAGTAGTATTGTTATGCGGTGAAGTTGTCTGTGAAGTGATATGGCTATGTCACATACTTGAAGGACTTGGAATACCACAGGATAAACTGACCACCTTGTATGTTGACAATGAAGGTGTTCTCAAACTTGTTTGCAATCTATTTTTTCATGAAATAACAAAGCACATTGAGGTACAGGTACATTTCATACATGAGCATGTCTTGAAACACAATATACAACTTCTTTTTGTCTAACAGCTAAACAACAAGAAGATATATTCACAAAGTCACTTTCATGTGAGAAGTTTGAGTTTTAGAGAGTTCCTCTCCTCTTCCTCGAGACAATGCAAAATTAAGGGGGAGATGTTAGGGTAAATATATTTTACCTAGGTTAATTTTGCATTTACTAGGTAGTTTAATATTATTATTTGGTTATATTTGTATAACCATTTATTATGTTTTATATAAGTTTGTTTGAATTGTACGTAGGTCATTTTGTTGCATAGTTGCAACATATTATTTTTTTATATTATATCTCGTATGGTTTTTGGTTGCACATGTGAAACTTCTCATATGGTTGTATCTATATATGCAATATCTATAAATATTGCAACCTTCAATTGTATTTTTGATTTGATTCATTATTAATAAAATTACTAGGCTTTCATCCCTATTCTTCATCTTACAAAATTTGAGACTAAAAATAAAGGTAGTGAATGACTGAAATTGAAGAGAAAGGATGAAAAGAAAAGAGGTGAATGAAAAGTCCAAATAAGGATAAAATTTGGAGATTGGGAAAAGAATTGAAAATGAGCCCAAATAAGGAGTATTTGGGATAGCGAAAAGGAGGTGAAAAAGAATCTAAGTAAAGAGTACTTGGAAATATGAAAGATGAATCCAAACAAGGAGTGTTTGGAAACAACGAAAGGTATGAACATGAAAGATGAATCTAAACAAGGAGTATTTAAAAATGTGGAAAGATACGAATGCGAAATATGGAAACAAAAGTGTGGAACACCACTACGAAAAGTCTAGACACAAAATCACATACTTACTACTATTATTATGTCATCAAGTATGTTGTTTTATATGTGGATCTTGTGTAAGAAAAGCATTCACTGATGACCCATCCCATAGTCCATCCACTTGTCTTGTTGGTCTTTATTTTCTTTTATCTTTCACACTTGTCACTCATACACATGGTTCTAGTTAGGTCACAAGGATCTATGTCTATTAATTATCACTCATTTGTCGTCACTTGTCTCTAGACACTAGCACTCCAAAGTGTCAGACAAGAGCACCAAGCACTCCTATCCATCCTGGGTGCCCCTTTCCTCTTTATGTTTGATCTTATTTTGGCATTTGAGGTCGGTCTTTTCATTTTTTCCTCTCATCTCTCAAGGTACTAGTCATCATGTCAGTCATTAGTGTTGAAATTTGAACAAGAGATCCCTATATAAACACAACATACATACCATTATATGGAGGACTATTCTTATCAAGGGATAGCTATCTACATAGAGCAAGGGACTACATTTGGGATATTACTCTGCATACACACTACATAGGAAGGGGAGTTCATTCTATTTCATCCACACATTTTCATTTTTATCTAGCTATTTCCGTTATCTTGGTGTCATTGGCACGAGGGCGACCTAGAGAACTATTTCACACACAAGCACGTAGATCTACAAAGTGGGTCTAAGATGTAGTGCAACGCCACTCAGTTTGTAAGTCCACCATTATGGAGGTGATGATAGTCCAACCCCTCATTTTACATCTTTATTTTTTAGGATTTGATGTCTATTTGAGGGTTTTGTAGGTGCTTTCTTCATTGCATATTTTTAGGTACCTTGGCAATCCAAGTGTGACATACACGTGACAAAAGGAAAACAAGTGTGAAATCCTAATCAGCCGTATCGGAACTGTGTTTTGACCTTTTTGCTGCACTGTGCAGCCATGGGAACCCTCATCTCTCTCTAGGTGCCCCACCCATCCTGGCCAGCCCACCTCTACTAGATTTTTTATGGGTTGCACAGATGGTCTATTATTTTGATGCACCATATTGCTCACTTCTAGGTCATTACGAGGTAAGCAAAATCAAGGGTAGTACCTTATTCCTCTGATTTCCTTTTATTGATAAAATCAAATAAATTGTTTAGCATTCATATTTTATTACATATCATTTATATCATAGCTGTACATTTAGATTTAAATAAAATATTCAGATTTTATTAAATCAAAAAGAAAGAAAACAAAAGAAAAACAAAAAGAGATTTTTTGTTTTTAGTTTATTTTGGCCTCTACCTTAGCTTCAGCTTGATCAAAGCCCAGAAGCAGTTCTAAGCCAAGCTAAGGTAGAGGCCAAAATAAACTAAAAACATTTGGCTTGGCCTCTACCTTAGCTTGGCTTGCTCAGCTCAAGGTCACTACAAGGTAAGCAAAATCAAGGGTAAGACCTTATTCCTCTCATTTCCTTTTTTATGATAAAATCAAATAAATTGTTTCATTAAAGATTCATATTTTATTACATATCATTTATATCATAGCTCTACATTTAGATTTAAATAAAATATTCAGATTTTATTAAATCAAAAGAAAGAAAATAAAAAGAAAAAAACAAAAAGAGATTTTTTTGTTTTTAGTTTATTTTAGCCTCTACCTTAGCTTGGCTTGGGATAAGTGCACTCGCTTCCTAGTGGCTCTCTCAACTAGTTTTTAAAGCACTATACCCGAGTGAATGCGGTGTTATTTCTAGTTGTCACTTTATTTTTCCTCTTTGAAACCTTGAGCAAAGATCTTGCTCAAAATGAATCACACTGGGGTCACCACTACTAGATATCTATGACTCTAATCTCCCAAGGTTTTACTAGTCACTGGGATAAAGGTACTGCTCCACAACCAGCTTCCCTCAATGTGGTGACTACTTTGGGCTTCCTGTGGTACTCTTCAAGTGAGTTTTATGGCATATGCCAAAGCACTTCCCACATTTATGGCAGTTGGGCAATAGCCTTATCAACCACACCTACAAATATAGTGTGTAGTGTTCATTTTATCTTGATTAAAAATATTCCCTACACAAAAATTATTAGTAGCTTTGTTGAACTCATGATTAAGGAAACCTACAGCTTATTATTTTTGAGTAGTCTTGAATACGGTCCTCTAAATGAATGTTAGTAGTTTTTTCTAGGTAGACAAAGAGAAAATAATGAAAAACAACACAATCACATTTGTGATTTTCAAGATCGCTCTTAACAAGTGCGATAGAATAACATACGCATGAAATGTGTTGTGATTAGCATCACAAAAACAAAAAAATAAAACAAAACATGCAAGCAAAAAAATTTACAAATCGTTAGTTGAATTACAAAAAATGATTAAACATTGAAAAAATGGCTGAAAGCGACAAAAAGTGGACCAAAACGTCCAATAACCCTAGATTAGCAATTTTACGACTTGACTAATTGGCAAAAACTTGAAAATGAAATGAAAGGTCCTAGAAAATGAAATGTTGATAAAAATCCTAAAGAAACTCGAAATTGGAACATCCGATAGCCCCAGAAACCAAGTTTTGTAATTTAGCCCGAGTTAATAAAAATGAGGAAAATAATAAGTAAAGCACCTAATGTATTTTAAAAGGCCAAATTAAATTAATAATGAATTAAAATAACTAAGTAATGACCTAAAGTTAACTAATTAGATCTAATCTACGTAAAATGAGCAAGAGAAAGAATACTAATAATAAAATAAACTACTAGCAAACCTAAAGTTTAAACTTAAGTAATGACAATAAAGAAATTAAAGAATAAGACACGAACCCCGAGTGTGAAATTATATTATAAACCTAAAAACAAAAACATAACCCTAAAAGGCTTTGGAGCAAGTTATTTTTGTTTTTTATTGTATGGTGCTTTCAGGTGTGCACGTTTTATAGGGTTGGCGTGGTGGAGACTACGAAGATTCGTGGGGTGCCTCAATAGGGGGAGGGGGCAATCAGGCAGAGTGGCAAGGTCTCGTGGGTGAAGGGTGAATCCGGGATCGGGGAAGTCAAGGGGCATGTATTAGGAAGTGGTGAGTCGGAGATTGGGTGGGGTAGGTAGTGTAGAGGTTGAGGGAAGTAGGGATCGGGGTGGCACTAGGGTGGGTGGGAACTCGGCGGTGCGAGGAGTCGTAGGTTTATGGGGTGGGGAGGGGAGTCTGTCATCACCAATCCGGCACTATGATAATTCTTCACCGGGAACTCCTCGTGCTATGATTATTTACTAATGCACAACCTTTAGTTTGGTGGATGTATTCGGAAACAAAACAACAACATAACACAAGAATACCATCGACTATGGAATGATGACAAATCTGAAATATCAAAGTAAATTATAATATTAACATGAAATTGTTATAATCTCACCCATGAGGTACTTCAAGTGTTATTGACTTCACTTGCCTTTCACCAAGACTATGGGAGAAACTTTACAATTACACCTCTTAATGGCTTCTTCAACACACCTTAAACCGATGGCTTCATTTACACACTTCCTACAATATTTCTCACTACTTCCTTCTATGCTAAATGAGGGGGTGGCCTCTTTATTTATAGAACTTCCAAAGGCTTATCCATCTTATCTCCAAGATAGGATAAGAAATCCACTCTAACGAATCATATTCCATACCTTAACTCTTATCTGTACATGTAAGCTTATCTTTTAAGATAAGATAAACCTTATCATTTCACATGGGTTCCACATTTTTAGAATTTTTACAAATAAAATATACAAAATATTTATGACCTCACTCCTTGTCCTTATTACCAATATAATATTTCTAATTCCTAATCATGTAGACCCTACTTCTCTACTTACCCCAACTTTGACATTTTAACATTACTGGACCACTTACGACAACTATTTACTTTTTACCACAACATTCCTATTGTACTTTTGACTATTGTTGTACTATACATTATCATGCATCGCATCGGCCCGTTATCTTCTATCAGACGCTACTACTAATTATACTTAACAACATCCTATTCCTAATACATACATTAATGAAATAGAAATTACGGAGGAAAATTTTAGTGTCGACATCTTCCCCCTTCCTAGCTTCTACTCCGTCCTCGGAGTAGACTATTCTGGTGCTTGGAAAATCTTCAACTTGTCATGGTTGACCCATTTCGTAATGGGAGTGCCATCCAATTCCTCCATTCGGTATGTACCATTTTCATGCACAACTGCTATTTTGTAGGGCCCCATCCATTTTGGAAGAAATTTTCTGTCTTCTTTTTTGTATCTGGAATCATATACTAGAACCAAGTCATTCACATGAAATGGAGACCAATGGATCTTTTGATCAAAGTATTCCTTCGCTTCATTTTCTTCTTATGGCTTGTATCCTTTGCTATTTCCCTCATTTCCTCTAGCAAATGAAGATGTACCAACCTTTCTTTTACTGAATCACTTTCATCCATCCTTTCATTTTTCATAACTCTCACAGTGGGAATATCAAACTCAATAGGAAGAATGGATCAATGCCATAGGCCAACCTGAAATGGGGAGTATCATGTTGCTGACTTTGATGTTGCCCTATATGCCCACAATGCCGCATGAATCCTTTTATCCCACTTATGTACCTGCAAGGCGCATCTTTTGCTAGAATTTGACACAACACAAAATTTGTTTGTTCCACCTGTCCATTTGTACTTGGCTTGTATGTTGTTGCCTTCCTATGCTTAATAGAAAATTTATTGACTAGGGCTTCTACTACCTCATTAATGAATTGGCTTCCTTGATCTATTACAATTTCTAATGGACAACCAAATCTGGTGACAATGCGTTCATATATGAACCTTGCCACTTCATCCATGGAAGCTATTTTCAATGGCCTAGCTTCAACCCACTTGGTTAAATAATCTGTGGCAACTACAATATACTTATTTTGGCGTGAGGTAGTTGGAAGTGGACCTACAATGTCTATTCCCCACTTTTCAAAGGGACCAAGTGGAAGAATAGGGCATAATGGAGCTGATGAAGTCTTATGGTTACCATGTGTTTGACAAATATCACATGTCTTACAATAATTATAACAATCTTTAAAAAGAGTGGGCCAGTGATAACCTACATCCAAGATCCTTCTTATTGTAAGTTGTCTAGAGAAGTGCCCTCCACATGTACCATTATGGAATTCTTCTAGCAGTTCCTTCCCTTGATCACGTCCAACGCCCTCTTTATCGTCCTCCATCAGTCCTATTCGAAATAATACTCCATGTAGAATAGAATATGGACAACTGGCTTGAGTAATCTTTCTCTTAGTCTTTGCATTAGCACCATCAGGAAACTTGAATTCATTCAGATAATTCCAAATATCTATGTATTCACTAGGGATTGTGTCAAGGGATAACAATGCTGCATCGGGGAAATCATCATCATCACAAGATGATCCTAAACCATCATAGGCTCGAGAGAGTGCATCCGCATTGACATGCTTCTTTCCTGGCCTATCTATAATATCAAATTCAAATTCTTGTAGCAAAATTATCCATCTTGCTATCCTCCCGATGGGTTAGGCTTATTTACAATATATTTTAGAGCCTTGATGATCTGTTACAACTAGAAATTTTTGCCCTAGCAAGTAATTTCTAAACTTCTTTACAAAAAAAATGATAGCAGAGCCTCTTTTTCATTACATGTATAATTTACCTCAAGACTTGCTCATTTGTTCTGCTCCCAAAGTAAATTGGATGTTCATTAACATTTTCATCCTTTTGGCTCAAAGTACTTCCTAGTGCCGCATCTTCGAGGCATCAGTGTACACAATGAATGGCTTGCTCTAATCTGGATTCTTCAAAATAGGTGAAGACACTGTGGCTTCCTTGATTGTCCAAAAGCTTCATGCACCTTATTTCTGGTTCATAAGTAACATCCTTCTTCAAGAAGCTGGGTTAGTG
Source organism: Taxus wallichiana var. yunnanensis (assembly GCA_018340775.1). Classification (NCBI taxonomy): domain Eukaryota; kingdom Viridiplantae; phylum Streptophyta; class Pinopsida; order Cupressales; family Taxaceae; genus Taxus; species Taxus wallichiana. Next base: position 678,985,068 of record CM031234.1, on the reverse strand, counting down.
GTCATGTGCAATCTTTGAGAAATTCTTGATGAACCTTCTATAGTAACCCACATGGCCTAAAATGATCTCAACTTACTTCTATTCATAGGAAATGGTAAATCTTTGATTTTTGAAACTTTATCGATCGCACCAATACCATCTCTGGATACAACATGCCCTAACAAAACGCCTTTAGAACATCCAAAGACACACTTTCTAGGGTTTAGTGAGGCTTGTGCTTCATCTAACCTTTGAAATGTTGTCTCCATCAGTGCAGGTGGTCCAACTTTCTCCCATAGATACAAAAATCATCCGTAAATACTCGATGAAGGTCCCAATGTAGGGTTCGAACACCATATTCATCAAACGCTGGAATTTTGCTTGGAGCATTACACAACCCAAAAGGCATAACTCTATAAGCAAACGTTCCCCAATGAGTGGTGAACGTGGTCTTCACCTGATCTTTCTCTCGCTATACGAACTTGGTTGTAGCGCTATATCCATCAAAGAAACTATAGCACTCTCGCCGCCTACTTCATCCAAGATCGATCTGAAAATGGAAGAGGGTAATGATCCTTCTTTGTTGCCTTATTGAGCTTCTGTAATCAACACAAATGCGTAGCTTCCCATTCTTTTTTTATTGAGATCACAATGGGAGAAACCCATTCTGAGAATTCTCCATAGCAAATATGAATCATGTATCAAGCAACTTATCTATTTCTTCTTTTTAGTCTTGGAAAAATTAGGATTCATTCTATATGGCATTTGCTTTATGGGCTTAGCACCATCTACCACTCAATAGAATGTTCTACCTAACTTACTTGACGGAGTTCCTTGTAATCAAAATTGAATATGTGTATGTACCTTGAAAGAGCTAGAGGTAGGATTCCTTCTCACTCTCCATCACAAAGCATCACCAATCTTTATTTTTTAGAGACGATCATCAACTTCTTCTTCGAGATAATTTTATGGGGTCATGAGTTGGTGTGATTTGGAAGGATATCCATGATGAAACATCAACCTCACTTTCTTCATCTTGGTGTCCACTTCACTTTGGTACTAGAGTAATCACCGAGGATGTCCAATCATCGTTTCCATCACTTGAATCCGACAGTGTTCTCGCGCTTATGATGCCGAGGGATCATGTTTATTTTCACCCCTCTCTACCACGTCCAAGTGTCATGAAGCCTTCATTCCAAAAGTAGTTTCTTGCATGAACTCTCCTTAGCCATGGTCTTCCCAGCAAGAAAGTACATTGGGTACGCAAGCACCATTTTTCATCACCTCGAAAGTCGACCATGCATACAACACCCATAACAGATATTGCCACATTTAAAACTACACCTTCTGGTTTAGTTTTTCCTTTATTTAATGACCTTAACATAAGTGTTGAAGGGCGATCAATTTTTAAACCCAACATATTCATTACAGACTCGGTCATTACATTAACTACAAGCACCTCCATCAACTAAGACATCATGAATTGAAATACCATTACATAATACCTTAGCTTGTGGAGCATAGGGATCCACCTCTGCCTCCAAAACAGGGACCTCAACCTCCTTCCTTCATCGAGCATTGAGTCCACTTCGCAACTCCCGCCTCTTCTCAGAAGACATAGCCAAGAGTTGACCATATGTAATATTTGCCAGGCCTTTTGGACAGATCTTCCAAGATGGAGTATGATCCTTGCCTCCGTGAAATTAGAAAATCCTGCACACCCAACTTTCTTCTCCTATGTTTCTTACTAGTTTCTCCTTTCATCTTCTTAGGATCATTTCCATCTTGATTATCTTTTTCTTTCTTTCTTTTTGTTACAAACACATCTACTTCATTATTTCTGCTCTTATCTACTACATCGAATAATTCAGGTGTACTTTTCCTTTATCATTATCTCCTTTACCAGATGTAGAAGCTCTATCTGGACAATTATACTTATAATGACCCTTTTTATAACAACCATAACATACAACTTCAGAAATATTTCTTTTTGGACCTCTATCTCCTCCCTGAGAACTAAATTATTTTCCTTGAAGAAGATTAATAGTTAACTGACCCATCTTTTTGAGCAGATCTTCATACTCAGTAGATGTACTAGGAGAAATATTTGTGCTCACTGGGAGTGGTTGTGGATTCTGGACCAAAGGTGCTGGTGTAGGCTCTACTTTAGCAACAATTTCTTTGGGCTCCTCTTCCATGCTTTCTTCTTTCCTTCTTGCAATCTCCTTTGCTTGTTCAATGGTAGCTGGGCGGTCATACTTCACTCATTGTCTGATCTCTGGCTTCATCCCAAGAATGAAGTGCTTACATAGGAGATTATCCATGCCATTCATCAACCCATCCGCTAATCCTTCCTTCGGATCTAGGCATCGAGCTTCCTCCTTAGCTCTAGAACACGAGCATGATAATCCCTTATCTTCTCCTTCTCTCCTTGGGATAGCTTTGTGATCTCGATCATGAGATCTGCATATTTCTGTTGTTCACCAAATTCTTCAAGAAAACTTTCAGTTAATAAATCCCATGAATTTTTCACATTATCACCTAGTGTTTCAAACCACCTAAGTGCTAAACCATCCAAAAAGGTAGGAAAAAATTCAGTCCATTGTTCCCTTCTTATAAGGCCATTACAAATACAAGATCGTTTAAACTCTTGAATGAAAGAAGAAGCATCTTCATTAGATTGAGCTGAAAAAACAGGAATCTTTCCCATTTTCAAAAGTAACCACCGTGAAATACCAACCCACAAGTACAATCAACAAGACTTATGTGCACAAATAATTGGAATCACTATACTAGAAAGTGACTTTACACCTTTCTACAGTAAAATAGAAATGACCACGGTAACTATGGTAAAACTTGACTTACTGTGGTAAAACTCGACTTTTGTGGTAAACACTATTCACAAAAGAAAAAGTGAAGTTACTCTGCGGTAAATACTATTCATGGTAAAAAGTGACTTTTCGTGATAAATACTATTCACAAGCAAAAATGACTTTATCATGGTAACTACTATTCACGGTAAAAATGACTTTACCATGGTAACTACTATGCATGTAAAAATAAGGCTACCCTCCAATTGATTTTTGACTAAGTGGGAATATCTCTCCTAGTAAAATCCACCAACGAGGAATGGTCCGACAACGGAACCAAAATGTCATCACCAATCCGGCACTATGATAATTCTTCACCAGGAAACTCCTCGTGCTATGATTATTTACTAATGCACACCTTTAGTTTGGTGGATGTAATCTGAAACAAAACAACAACATAACACAAGAATACCATCGACTATATAGAATGATGACAAATCTGAAATATCAAAGTAAATTATAATATTAACATGAAATTGTTATAATCTCACCCATGAGGTACTTCAAGTGTTATTGACTTCACTTGCCTTTCACCAAGACTATGGGAGAAACTTTACAATTACACCTCTTAATGGCTTCTTCAACACACCTTTAAACTGATGGCTTCCTTTGCACACTTCCTACAATATTTCTCACTACTTCCTTCTATGCTAAATGAGGGGGGTGGCCTCTTTATTTATAGAACTTCCAGGCTTATCCATCTTATCTCCAAGATAGGATAAGAAATCCACTCTGACGAATCATATTCCATACCTTAACTCTTATCTGTACATGTAAGCTTATCTTTTAAGATAAGATAAACCTTATCATTTCACATGGGTTCCACATTTTTAGAATTTTTACAAATAAAATATACAAAATATTTATGACCTCACTCCTTGTCCTTATTACCAATATAATATTTCTAATTCCTAATCATGTAGACCCTACTTCTCTACTTACCCCAACTTTGACATTTTAACATTCGGACCACTTACTTAAAACTATTTACTTTTTGCCACAACATTCCTATTGTACTTTTGACTATTGCCGTACTATACATTATTGGTGGCGTGCATCGTTAGCGCCATTATCTTCAATCGGATGCTACTACTAATTATACTTAACAACATCCTATTCCTAATACATACATTAATGAAATAGAAATTACGGAGGAAAATTTTAGTGTCGACAAGTCCATGGGGTTGGGTAGTCATAGTTAGGAGGGCGAGCTAAGTGTGGGGGTCGGGACGTGGCTCGAACAAGTTACTGGGCCGGGCCTGTGGTGGGTTAGTCAAAGGGGGTGAGTGTTGGGAGACTAGCTTGACCGAGTTGGAGGCCAAGCTAGGTGGAAGGGGGAGAGGGAGAGGGGTAAGGGTAATCATTTTTATTTTTATTTTACCTCTCTAAATCTAGTTTTTTTAAAACCTAAATTTTTTATTAGAATCTAATTTTTTTCAAGTTTACAATAGGAAACACAGATAAATCAAATATATAAATACACGAATACCTCGAATGATTTTGCTATTGGAAAACTAGAAATTAGACAACAAAATTTATGGAATACCTCAAACTAAACTTAACAGAAAAGGCATTAAAAGGGAATTTTTTTGTTGAATTAGATGCTTTTAAAATCGAGTAATACTACTCAAGAACACTTGTAAATATGGAAAAGGACCACAAGATAGAAAAGAAGCAAAATGTTTTGTTTTGTTTTTTTAGTTTTAAAGTTGCTTTTACTACCTGCACACTCCGCAATCACTTGTAAAAGTTGCAAAAATCATAAATTTAGCGTGAAACAAGTGAAACAACTAAATAATAGATGAAACACAAAAACAAAATGAAGATGGGTGTGACTCCCACTGGGCATGCCAAAATGAAAGTAGAGAAAACTAAGCTCGAAAATGGATACAAACAAATAAGTGCAAACCTCCATGTAGCCTTCCAATGTAAACCTCAAGTAAGTTTTTAGAAGCTTAGCTTGTTTAACCTTGTGGAAGATTGTTGAATGCATATTTTTGGGTGCTCTTGAATGACCTCCAAATTGGGATGCAGACACTATGAGCAGATAATGGCTTGGAAAGCTTCACTATGCAAATTAATAGAGTTTTCTTAAAAACAATCCAGAGGATTTGGGAAAGGATAATCTTGTGTTTTATAGGGCTAAATGGTGATGGAAGTGGTTGAATGCACATTTTAAAAATAAAATTTTAGGAAATTGTAGTAGTTCTATAAAGATAAATGCCATTGAGAGGTAGTAAAGGGATTTAATTATAGAAGTTGCATCCGTAAAGGTGGTTGTTGATTTAACAAAAATCATTTTTTATTAAACCCTAATTGTAGAGTAATCGATGTAAACTATTATGTATAGCTACTAAGTAGAATATGACATAATAAAATAAGCAAGTAAGTATGAAATCCTAAGAAAGAGATAAAGAAAGAAGACTTAGCTAAATTACATGTTATCCGAGAAACTGATCGACGGGATAAGTGATGAATAGGAAAGGAAGAGTGTCATTACTGCTCACAATAAATTTTACAAACTATGAACAAAGTTGGACATGGGCATATGGAATAGGCAAGGGCAATGGAGCACTCGAGACTAATATTGGGTGCCCATGACTACAAAAATAGTCGAATTTGAATTTTCCTATGTCGTATAAGTGTCATAAATATTCCCTGTTGATCACCTGTATGTCACTCCTTGATCGTTAAGTTATACCTTTATCCTACAAAACAAATATTCACCTATAAAACCCACGAATCACATCAAATTTAAAAAAAATAAAGATGTAATATGGGGATTCAGGTTGATCCCGAAGGTCGCTCTAAGAGTAAACTTATGACCAAGCATTGCACTACATATCGACTGTAGTTCTTATGAATGTGTGTGCGGATGATGCCTTAGGATTCCCTAGTATAAGTTGCACTTGAGCAAGTGAGCTAGCTATAATGTAGCAATGTAGTAGAATGTGTGGATGGATTAAATAACTTCCCTTCCTATGATGTGTATGCAGAAAATGTAGTTCCGTGTCCCTTGAATGGATGTGAGATGAATGATTTAGAGTGATTTAGGTGCCTTTGGCTGCAATCTTAGGTAATGATAGTATATATACTTAGTGTTTGATCCTTGATTTTGGTCACATAACTATACATGTATATGATTCCCTTATTTGAATTTCATAATTGATAAGTCAAGGTCACCCATAAGTGAAAAAGATGCATAAAAGATAAAAGAGACCCAAAAGAAGTGAGTAAGGTGGAAAAGGGTCGAGAGTGCCTCGCAGGGGACAGGGCATCTAAGTGCTCCCTGCCCTAACTCAAGTGCTAGTGTCCAAAGTCATAAAAGATAAATAAGTAAAATACTGACTGGGATGTAGGGTGTGTAATACCAAATAAGAAATAAGAAATACAAAAAGAGGCCAAAGAGAAATCGTTAATTACTAGTTTTCTTGCTTACTAACCAAATGAAAGTTAGTATGTGTTTAGGACCTAGAAATATACTCAAGTGCGTGATTTTGTGTTGAAATTTACCCCACTTTATGTTGTAGAGTGAATACTCAATAACATAAAGTAGATAAGATGTGTAAATGATAATCATGTAGAGTGTGTGGCGAAATTCTACCGAGTGGACAAGTGGAGCATGGAATGATGCAAAAATGAAGCGTGGAAACTAGGACGAGAAAGTGGCCTCCGGGTGAAGCGATGTGTTGTACCATGTTATACTTGTTATTGATGAAATAGGTTGCTCCTTATTTCATATTGAGGATAGACCTAGTAGACACCAAAATTAGGTTACACTCCCCTTTGTTCTCTCGACAAATATTCACCCTTCAACACATTAACCTAAGCCATGGCCCCCTTCACCTCACTAATATTAATTTAATCAAATTAATTCATTATCCTCACCATAATTATTATTTCATCAAGCCAACTCACCCTAAGACCTATTCTTAGTAAGTTGTCATAACTAACTAAGACTTACCCAAACCCTAAAATCAATGCCTACATTCTCTAACCACATTCCCGCATGCTTACAAGAAGCTCCCAGTTTAATCCACGGGTTAATGACATGAGATCTCGAGAAAATCAAGAGGATCTCCCTAGTTTAGTAAACCTAGGAAATCCCACCTTGACCGATGTTGGTTACCCCTAACCATCACTGGTTAAGCCGGAACCACCATCGGTCACCTTTAAACCCCTAAAACAACCTTATTTCGAAGGTTGGCAAAAAGGTTGGAAAAAGGTGGTGAACATTAGCACATTTCAGAGAGATATCACATCTTCTGAGAATGAATTCCAGTGAGAACACGCATGCAAGGAGGAGATCAAGCATTTTTCTCTTGCACAACCATCCAACACTCACTCCAACACTGATTTGAGTCAATCAAGAAAAAGGAATACACATGCAGCCCATGTAGAAGATTTCTAGTGTTTGGTGATCCTCAGTCTTCAACCTCTCACCAGCACCTCCATTCATCACTCACAGGCATCCAAGACCAGAATCCGAGTAAGTAAAATGTTATACTTCTCTGGTTCATTTCATTTCATCATTATATTATCACCCTTTGTTTACCTAACCACCCATTGACCTCCTTCAATACTCACCCCTCCATATACCCATTAAAACCTCACCAAATCCCACCCAAACTACCAAATACCTCATTCGACCAACCAAAATCCTTTGTGCAATCATAAAGGAGACCCAAAACTCATTTTGTGGCATTCCTAGTTTTCCACAGTAATCGGCACCAATTACACCCAACCATCAGTTGGTCACCCTAACCGGCATCGGTCTCTGTATTTACCCATACAACCTAGAACAATGACCTATCCACCTAATTCCATATCACCCTTACTCACTGTGACCTACCGAGACCTCATCGACTGCGAGAGATCCAGAACTAGTTATTTGACCTTGGATCCTATTCTAACCTAGCTTGTTAGATTAGATCTTTCTTATTGTGTTTTAAGTGAGATACCTAAATCATTTCAAATTACAATAGGATTTACTTTATTACCCACATTAAATTGTTTTAAATAGTGGACTGACACCATCTAGGAAGTATCACACTTCTCGGATCTAGCACACACTAGGTAGTTCACTACACATATTGTTTAATTCTTTCTAGTGGTCTTGTTTTTCATTATAGGTAGTTCCTCCTAGCCAAAAGGAAGCTCTCACAATCAGCTGTGGATTCAGAAGTCATACGCGCAACAACCCATCAACCAACATTAAAAAAGTATTCCTCCTACGCCTATTACCCTATCTGTTTCATCAATACTTCAAAGAAACATCTAAGAATTAGGTGAAACATTTTGGCATGCCGGTGGGACCCATCCGGGGTTCCTTGCATTTTATTCATTCCTAGGAAAATTTGTGTGTTTGTTTCCCTTCTGAAAAGCATACACATTAATTTTCTTCCTTGGTAACCTACCTTTTCTTTCTATTTCTCTAAAAGAAACCTTTCTTTTGGTGTAATTAAAAAGAACCATTTCTTCATGTTTTCTGCATTGTAGTGAAAGAGCATCCCTCTTCCTCTTCATCTTTTTGTGTCATCCAACTTCACACTTTGATTTGGGCTTAAAAATAAGTGCATTGCATTTTGATTTATCGCATTAGCTCACATTAATTGAGGGAAACCTATACGTTGGAAGTCATGCCCGCTGATGGTTGAAAAATGAATCATAGAAAGCACATCTCTCTCTCTCTCTCTCTGAGTCATACCAAATTGCACAAATTCAAAATAAATACATATTCTTAAACAACATCTTTCCTGGGAATGCCACTGTCAATGATCACACTGATATGAGGATTGGTAGGTACTCCCCAGCTCACTGCTCTGTCGAGTCATACTTTGAGTGAAGCCCCCCCCACCATAACATACCAAAACCTCACCTTTTAGATCTCCTTCTTCGTAGGAAGCCATCCTCACCAAAAAAATTCTATTCTACAAAGTACATGAGTCAGTCCTTAAATAGCATAAGCTAAACAAACATAATAGAAAAGGCACTCCTAGGATCACATTTTTCTTAGTGTTTCTACTTGGCTTGCATTTTGAGGTGAGAGATCACATTCTTCATTTTTCTTGTTCATCCTTGCATGCTCCTCATCATAGCTGGTGTATTCAGCTTCACCTGAGTGTGCCTGGACCATATTCTCATCATTCTTAGAATTTTGGGTCTGATTCCACATCAGATTTTAATTCACAACCACCATTCTTTCATCATTGTTTCAATTTCACAAGTGACTGGTGTCGGTCCAGTGACCATCATCGGTTACCCTCTTACCATCATCGGTTATACCCAACCGGCATCGGTTCAGGTCCTTTTGTTAACCTACTCAAAGGGACATTTATTCATCTTCATCCTTGTTATTTATTCATCTTCTTCCACTTTTCACAGTCCCTGTCATTACTATCATTCCCATTGACATTGTAAAACTCATCAGATTTGGCATACCTATCAGATTTGACCTTATACCTTGTTTTTCACTCACTGTCCATTTTCTACAAGTGACTGACAGTGGTTACCCCTAACTGTGCGGTTTTCCTAACCGGCATCGAGTTAGCCTATTTCACTTTCCAACCAACATTTGGTACCTAATCCACTTTTTACCACCAGATTCACCTGTTCCTGTTATTTTTTGTGTCATTTAGAGAAGCAGCCCTACCTGATCAGTACTAGTTCACATGGTGTTGACCCAAAGACAAGAAAGTGCACTTGTATTTCACCTAGTTGTCAACCACTCCCACCTAGTCCTTCACCACCTTCCATTTTATCACCAGCCATGGATCCTATCCAACCTATCACTATCACTACGGAGATGAGGAGTTCACATGACTCCTTGACCAAAACCCCTGCCGCTTTGTAGTTTTACCTTTCCCACTCATCCACTCGAGATGCCTCGGGTCAGTTGATATATGGCATGCCCATATCTATCCCCCGACTCTCACTCCCACTCCTGCATCAGCCCCATCTGGCCCGTCGCTCCTGCTACCGCATCTACCTTACCCCAAGTCAAGCATTTGTAGCTAGGTCCTATACCCACTATGACTGCCACATCTGCCACCTCGTGGCACCCGCCACATCCACCATACCTCAACAACTACCCAAAACACAACCTCATCACCCCTAATGTCTCACACATACCCGTAGCTACACTACCACCTTCGGTGTCGGTGACCCCTACCCCTTTTCAGAATGTGGTACTTTCCATTCCACAATCATTAGCCCCTATAGCCACTAGGGTTACCACGACCCTTCCACCTCCATATACATACTATCAGTCAGCCTCCCATTTCATCTATTATTCACTCTGGATACATACCCCTATTTCACTACCTTCATCTCAATCAACCTACATGGCAGCACCATATACTGGAATGCCACCCCCATTATATGTCCAAAACCAACCCTCTCACACTATGGGAGGCACCCAATCATCATGCAACCTACCAATGACCTAATCAAATTGATGTTGGACAAGATGTAGACATTGGAGGCATCGGTTTTCGGCTCCCACAACACTCTCACCTATGACGAGATTTGTAATGAGCCCATCCACCCATCCATTCCTATTCGCCCATATCCCATGCATTGGGAGATGCCTAAATTCAATCATTTTCAATAGCAAGGAAGACCCACAACAAGCATTTGTGGTCTTTCAAACATGGGTGTTACCTAATCACTCATGATGATGCTTTGCTATTGAGGACCTTCCCATGTCTCTGATTGGGCCTGTGTTAGATTGGTATAGTGGGTTACCTAGACACTCTATATTTTCATTTAATCAGGTAGCCCAAGCCTTCTTGGATCACTTCTCCATCAATATCATCAAGAAGGTTACCATGACTGACCTATATTCCACATGTCAATATGAAGATGAATCTATCACAGATTTTTTCACTCGTTGGCATAGCCTAATCAACCAACTCACCTTCCAACTGCCACAAACAAAACTCATCAAGATTTTCACATGGGCTTGTGCTAGACATATCTCACCGACCTTATAGGTCCAAACCTTCCAAACATTGATGAAGCATTCACTATGGCACGAAAGTTAGAGATTTGGGCCATCAAAGAGAAGAAAATCCAATTACGCAATAAGAATTGGCATTCAAGTCGAATGATACCTCTTCTTCTTCCAAACCACAAAACAATTATTCAAAAGCTAAGGGCACCACTACTAACACAGTGGTACTCAAGGCCCTCATCTCATCCATCAAATCAGGCTACCCCCTCATCTAATCTCTCACCCATTCAGACTTTTCAATTCAGATGAGAACAATGGAAATACACCCCAATTGGGGAACCTTACTCTTCTGTCTTAGAAAAGCTTATCAAATCCAGAGCCATCACCTTCCACCTATAAAACCACACACTGGTTTTGACCCTGCTCACCCCATGCCCGCATGGTATAAAGAACATGACTTCTGTAACTATCATCGAGTAAAGGGTCATAGTGATGGAAATTGCATCACTTTCAAAAATATTGTCCAAGAAATGCTTGAGAAAGGTGAGTTAACTGTGGATAATCCTAATGCACCTACAACCAAAACCTACACATCTTCAAGAAACCATTTCCTAATCATGCCCCTTCATCTGATCAAACCGGTGAGACCTCAACTCATGATACCCATACCCACGAGGTTCACGCTATTTTTAATGATGTACCTGTCACCTCCCAATTACCTCACATTCCTTCCATAGAGGAAATCCTAGCCGAAATCCTCCTTCCACATTGGAACCCACCGCACCTATTCCTCCACCCACAGAGGAACACCTTTCATCTCCTTCATCACCTATGGAGGAGTCTTCCACTAACATCGAGACCATTTCACCTTTGGCTTCTCCACAGTTAGAGAACCGATACCCACAATACTTCTTCAGCCCATGGAGGAACACCTATCATCTCCTCCACCCACAGAGGAGCACCCATTACCTCCTCCACCCACAGAGGAGCACCCATTACCTCCTCCACCCATGAGGAGCTCCCATCATCTCCAAACCCTATCACAGATCCTAGTTGAGATACCCTTACCTCTTGGTGAGCATTCTCCATCAGCTACCCAAGACCCTACAGACCTACTTTTGGCTCTCTTACCCACGGAAGTTGAAGCTAGCCAATTCCCCATCTCTAAGACACATTTTATGGGAATTTCCATTAGGTCCTCATCAACTCCACCTATAGATGTGTCATTCTCACATTTGGCCGATCACTTAGATTATGTGGATAGGGCCTTACTTGGGGGTGCCTTTTGCTTCTGTCTCAACGCAGATGCAGATGTCACTTGCTGATACTTCCACTATCTACCCAAAAATATTTCGACCAATCAAATGAATACAACCACCTCTATCACCATTCCTTCCATGACACCCATCATAACTCAACATACACCCTTACCCATAACCCAAACTACATCTAAACCCAAACCCACACCTACATCATCTTCCTCGACTAAACCTATTACCACCTTAGGGGTCACCCCAACCACCAGCCTTACTCATCCACCTATCAAACTGGATTTAGCTACATCCTCCAAAGTCAACACCACACCTACTCGGCACCTAAACCAAAGAACCAAGCCCATAGAACTCATACTCCAGCTTTTCCATCACACCTTCACCCCTTCCATCCATCTTAGGACCTCAACCTCCCAACATGGTCAAGAAACCTCCACCCATCAATAAACCAAAAACACAACAACCCATTCCTTCCTCACAAACCTCTAACCTACCCAAGATGCCCAACATGACTTACACCCACACCTACAACATCTCTACCCCCATACCTCCAATACCCTCAGCTATTTCTTCACTACCCACTACACTTCTTCTTTCTCTCTCACACACCCCCATGACCCGCATCATCTACCTTCACACAAGACCTCCGTTATCCCCATGGGTAACTCATCCTCTTCCCCCATCTACTTTTCCTTCTAGACCTCATACACCCATATCACCTTTACCCAAGAAGGTGCAACCCAAAAACAAAAAACTCACTACCCCCAATAAGGTAGTCAAAACAACCACACACCCTCCTACCCATTCATCTACCATACCCCTACCAAACAAACATGACCAACACCCAAGACCATGCCAACACCCAAAATCATGACTCGACCTACTCCCCCTCCTACAAGGACCATTCCTCAACAATCAACTACACCTACACCCAAACCCACTTTTACTTCCCATTGCGATCCACTAGTAGGGTCTTATGCCAAAATTTTAACCAACCTCCTTGAGACTTCTATCATCACATTACCGCCACTCAGACCTTATGACCCTCAAACCCAAGCCAAAAGGGTTTGATGATACTAAAATTTGCACCTACCATCATGTGCCAGGGCATGATGTGGAGAATTGCAAGGCCTTGAAAACCATCCTTATCTAGTTGTGTCCTCCGGAAGCCAACTTTGATGATGATGACCTTCTCGATGAGGACCCTGCTTCACCGACACCCATTCCCACACTGCCCACTCAACAACCACAACCTCCACCCTCACAAGCTCCTAGAGCCACCCCCAAGATTTGAAATTAACATGGTTTGCATCAGAGAACTTTCCATGCCATCACCTAAATGTCGTTGTGCTCAGCTCACTTCACAAGGCTTTTCTCCTCCAGTAGGTTTTTTCCCATCATGTCATTATACCACTCATCCTACACCTTCTCCATTTCATGACTCCCCTCAAATCAACATGATACACGTCACTACACGTGCTCAGAAGGATAAGGGAAAAGAAAAGGCAACCGACCCACCAACTAATCCTATACCCAACATACCATCTGCACCCATACCTAAAATCACTATTCATGGCCCCACATATCCTATTTCTAATGGGGTCACACATCACACCATGCTCAAACAACTACACCAATCCCCCTCAAAATGTCCTTATATGACCTCATCCAAACCTCGGAATCCCATCGTCAAGCTCTCATGGAGGTTCTTCAATCTATTGAGGTTTTACCCAATGACCCTACACCCGTAGCCTCCATTATCACACCCCATCATGTAGCCTCTCTTACCAAATTACCACCTTCATCTTCACCCCATCCTACTCACCAAGTAGCCTCCCTTAGCTTCTCAGAGGAAGAGATCACACCACACCAAACCGATGACCCGGACCCAACCCTCTTCATCTCTATCCACATCGATGACATATGGGTACGCCATGTGATGATTGATGGGGGCGCTAGCATTAACATCATTTCATCCCATGCATTCACTCAAATGTGCATACCTGATAATTACATGCATAAACATCCTCATGTCATGTTGTGTTCATTCAATGATGCTATCACCTCTACACTAGGCACCATCATCCTCCACATTCACGTGGGCCCCCGCACTATTCAGAACTATTCTACATCTTGGAGGGGGAATTCCAATATAACTTGTTGCTTGGAAGACCTTGGATTCATGTCATGGGTTGCGTTCCTTCCACTTTGCATCATTGTGTAAAGTTTGAGCATGAAGGGCACACCTATACTATCCCAGCTGATCCATCACCTTTCAAAACATGCAACATGCTTTACCGACCCAATGATGTGCTCATACCCATTAAAGCATCTACCTCCGTGACCACCACCACTTCACCTACACCTCCACTTACCAATACAATCGCTACCTCAACCACACATACCTCCTCCATTCCTACCACTGCCACAACCTCCATGGCTGACCCATTAGCCTCCCAAGCCATTAACCCCACCTCCGCATCGACTCTCGACACATCATCTATCCAGCTACCTACATACCAACCACCGATCCCTTGGAAGGTATTTTTCAATGCCTCACTCTGGGGAATACCACCTATATAGTGTCAACACATTCCTTACTCAAGAGTATGGAAGCCTTCACCAACACCCATGTTATGATCACCATATAGGAGAATGTCTCCTTGTATGGTCCTCCTCACCTTCGTACTAGTCTCACCTATGGGGGACTTGATACTACCACTTACACACCGAACCACCATCACAAACCCGCCCATTTTCCGTTGACTTCCAATCACTCACCAATCACCATTTTTCCCACACCTTCCTACACCGATGTGTGTGGAAGGGTTTTGGTTTTGGATTTTATGAGCAAGGCCGCCATACTGTCATTCCATGTACCACCCACAAACATAACGACCGTAGTGGTATCGGCTTTCCTAAACCACCTACCAAACAAGCCCGCATTGAACTCATCAAGGACATCAGCCCTTCTCCACCTTCTTCACCCACTCCACCTTCATCACCACCTTCACCGATGGAGTCGATGGATCTGAATCTATCCCTCCTAACTTTTTTTTTTTTTCATAAACACCATTTCCTTGGGGCCTTTGACTTATCAACGCGAGGGCGAGGCCCCTTCCACTCTTCCCTTCCTATATCCTAAAATGATCGATGATGATACACCTTCAATTAACGTCATTCAATGTCAAGATGATGAATCTATACTCACCTACCTTGGTGTAGAAGACTCATATATTCATCGGTCATTACCTTTTGAGATGTAAACCATGTTGAATGAATCAACTATCGAGATCAACATTCATACTCAGGATGACCCACACATCCTAAAGATTGGTCAATCTTTAGATGTTGCTGAACAGAAGCCATCACTTCTTTTCTCAAAGATCATAACCATGCTTTCACTTGGTCTTATGCAAGACATGCCCAGTATTGACCCCACCATAGTGGTCCACAATATCATCACCATTCCCGATGCCAAACCCATCAAACAAAAGTTGAGGAAAATGCACCCTCACATTGCCCTTCTCGTCAAAGAAGAACTTCAAGCACCTTCTTTTGTTTCCTTCATCTTACCCATTGATTATCCTCATTGGATTTCTAACATTGTCCCTATCACTAAGGTGATAGGGGGACTCCACATTTTTACATGGACTTTCGTGACCTCAACCTAGCATGTCCGAAAGATGACTTTCCCTTACCCGGTATTGACAAGCTGGTTGACCTTACCACTGGCCATGAGATGCTATCACTCATGGATGGCTTCTCGGGTTATAACCAAATCTTTCTTTCCCTAGAGGATCAACACAAAACCTCATTCATCACCCCTTGGGGGACCTTCTACTATCGAGTCATGCCTTTGGCCTTAAAAATGTTGGTGCCACATATCAGCTGGGCTATGACTTACATCTTCCATGACATCATGCATCACATATTAGAAGATTACGTGGATGATCTCTTGGCCAAATCTAAGCCGCTCCGAGCACCTTGCCATCCTCAAAACCATTTTTGACCATCTCATTAAATATTGTGTTCACCTTCAGCCTAAGAAGTGTGTCTTCATGGTCCTCTCAGAAAACTCCTGGGATTTATCATTTCCTACACGTGGTATAGAAGTTGACCCTACTAAAGTCAAGGCCATTCTCGAAATGCCTCCACCCACTAACCTTAAACAACTCCGTAGCCTGCAAGGTAAGTTGTAGTCTATTCACCATTTCATTTCACAATTATCTGATCGGTGTCAACCATTTCATCATCTACTCAAGAAGGATGTCTCCTTTAAATGGGATGATGACTGCCACAAATATTTTGAGGCCCTAAAACAATACCTTCTCCAACCACCCGTACTCATTCCACCTAAAGATGATCAACCTTTCTACCTATACATATCAGCTACCGATCATTCCTTGGGAGCCATGCTCGCTCATCATGATGAACAACATAGGAGTAGGTGGTTTATTACATAAGCCATACTCTTTTGGACTATGAAACCCGATACACCCATCCCAAAAAAACTTTTCTTAGCCTTAGTTTTCATTGCCACCAAACTCCGCCATTACCTACTCAACCACAAAACCTATGTTGTGACCAACACGACCCCTTACACTTCATGTATGCCAAACCTTATCAAAATCAGTGTGCCACATGATGGCTTATGCTTTTAGCTGATCTTGACCTTGAATTCATTCATCAAAAGTCCATCAAGGGTCAAGCTATCGCTGACCAATTGGCCGATGCACCTATTTTAGGATCAACCTCTAATTTTGACTTTCAGATGAGTCAATTGCTACCCTTTCCTTGGATGAACCCCCTTACCAAATGACACTCTTCTTCGATGGTTCAAAGTGTTAGCATGGGGGTGGGGCTGGTATTATCCTCATTCCACTTGATGGTGAACCCATGCCTTTGTCTTTTAAACTTGATTTTGAATGTACAAACAATATCACCGAATATGAAGCACTCGTATTAGGTCTCCAAGCCACCTATGCCCTAGATGTCAAATCAATCAACATCTTTGGTGATTCTCAATTGGTCATAAACCAAGTCAATGGTATATACCAATGTCATAATGAGATACTTCAAAAGTATAAACATCATGTAGACATACTTTTGACCACCTTTGACCATTACACCCTTCAAACCATCCCACGTTCAACTAACAATTTGTAGATACCATGGCCTGCTTGGCTTCCCAAATACCTGCTTCACCTACCGATTCTAAAATATTTGTCACCATACAATGACTCCAATCACCTTCTTATTTACCTGCATGAGGTTTACTCTATCGGAAACCACTACCCCGGACCGAGTGACCTTTGGTACAAACAATACTCCGACTATCTTTCTCTCTCCATCTTACCTCCTGATCTCACCCGTAATGGACAACACGCCTTCCTTAAAAAGTCTCTCATTACGTCATCATGGGGGCCTCCTCTATAATCAGTGGCTTTGATGGTATTCTCTTACGATGCCTCACAAGTTCTGAAATTCCTTATACCATTAAGGAGGTTCATGATGGCATATGTGGAGGTCACTTCAGTGGCCTTGTTGTTGCTAAGTGTATTCTTCACCTAGGCTATTACTGGCCGACCCTTAACTCTGATTGTTGTGACTACGTCAAATGTTGTGTAAAATGCCAACAACATGCCAATCTTCATCATACACCTAGTCATGCCTTATAGGTCACCCGTGACCTTTGGCCCTTCTCTCAATGGGGTTTGGATCTTGTCGGAGAGATCAACCCCCATTCTTCCCAACGCCATCAATGGATCATCACTGCTACCGAATACTATACAAAATGGGTTGAAGCCATACCACTCATCTCCATGAAAGCTGAGAAAATATGTGAGTTCATCAATCATCACATCATTTTTCACTTTGGTGTTCCTCATCACCTCATCACTGACAATGGAAAACAATTCAAAAACAAAACATTGCAAAAACTTTGCGATGCCTTCGGCATTCAACTTAGTTTCTCATCACCTTATTACCCACAAACCAATGGCCAAGCCGAATCCACTAACAAAACCCTAAACAAAATTCTTATGAAAGTGGTTAATGATACTGGGAAGGATTGGCATACGCACATTCCTTTTTCCCTGTGGGCATACCACACTAGTATTCGCACTTCCACTGCCGCCACACCATTTTCTCTGGTCTATGGTACCGAGGTGGTTTTACCTCTCGAAGTCCAGATTCCCTCACTCCACATTTCTCTCCATGACATGCTTAATGATGATGACTTTTGTCAAGACCATTTAGCACAACTAGAGTTATTAGATGAACGTCATCTTAATGCTCTTGACCACCTTCAAGTTTACCAAAACGTATCAAACGTGCCTATGACAAGCGTGTCCATGAATGAACCTTCCAAGTTGGTGACCTCATCTGAAAGAAAATCAACATGTAACCAAAGTAGAAAAAAAGTAAATGGGGAAAATTTTCTCCTAATTGGCTTGGACCATACATCGTGACTCATACTTATGGATCAGGTGCTTATCATTTATCTTCACTGATGGTAAACCCAAACCTGAGCCCCTTAATGCCTTGCATCTTGACCATTCTATTGTTGACTTGTAGTCCTACCTCACCTTTTGTCTCTTTCCATGCTCATCCCTTGAGTGTTATCCACTTCATACACCTCACCAATGATTAAACAAGAATCATGTGAGTACCCATCACTTGTTATCTTCTCTTGAAAATGTGTACCATGTGCGTTGCACATAGCATGATTCTCATGGATACTTTTCATCTACCTTTAGATGAGATCCCATGGTCATTTCACCTTGCCTTTTGCACAAGAGTCCTATTCTCCACCTTGGTCTTGTCCATGACTTCAAAGCCCTCACATGGGACACAACTCCTTGAGTCAAACTTCTAATAAAATGATGACTCCCTTAAAAGGACATCTATCTCTCGACAATCACCGCTATAAATAGACTGCTCCCTCGAAGGACAACTATGTAAAGCTCTTTCAAAAAAAAAAAAAAAAGAGAGCAACTGAAGCTTCCCACATCGATCAACTTTACGAAGACCTCAAGGAGTTAAATTCCTCATCCCATATAGACTTCCCACATCGATCAGTCTATCTCAAATACAAGTCAACACAAAAATTTTTAGTCATGGACTTGCCCATTGTGACCTCGGATCTCTTGCCCAAATAGCATGCTACCTCATACCATACAAAATTACCCACTTTTCACCCTTCAAACCATACCCACTCCCATTTCCCACTGCCTCAAGGGACTTCTTGGAAACTATGACATTTGGTGATCATGTGACTACTTTTCACCATAGAACAATCAATCATGCAATGTCTTTAGGGTCTTACGTTCATCACCTCTTTCAAGGTGTGATCTACTCAGTATGATCCTCACCAATCAGGTGGCTTTATTGCCCCCTCTTATCTTTTAGCCATCCTTGTTTACATTTTGATTACCTTATACAGGACTTGGTCCTCGATACTTACTTTTGGGGTAATCTATCTTCTTCTTTTGCCACAATCAATATCACCTATATCACTTTACCTCTAACCAACCCACACCTAACAAACCTAAACCCACACCATACCTAAAACCTACCACCTCATTTTCACACCCTCTCATATTCTTCCCTAGCTTATGGGAGAACTACATCGGCCTGAGGTCCCTTTTCACCGGGACTATGTAGGCAGCACTCCATGGGCATGGGGCCCCTGGAGGATAGCTCGCCCTCTTTACCCTAAACAATTCATCATTCCTCTTCCTAACATTACATCCTACCCCACTTAGTTTCCTTTTATATCCCAAATTGGAAATTAAAACCAAACAAACAACAAGTTGCTTAACATCTTTATCATCAACACAACATGCATTTACTATGTCTACCATTTCTCTAACATCATCATACATGTAATATAAAGCATCTTACACATGACCCATATCATCATTCATTACACAAAGTAATGAATCCAATTACCATACATACACAAATTCAACCACAAACCATTTTCAATCCACCATGCCTAAACCATATCTCATGCCTAAACCAAACCGACTCAACCAAACAACCACTCAATACCCGACTCAACCATGCCTATGACCCGACTCGATCCACTAACCGATCCATAAAAACCGACTCGATCCATGCCTAATAACCCCGACTCGATCCATGCCTAAACCTATGACCTGACTCGATCCATGCCTAAACCAACCTGACTCCATCATGCCTAACTCACCTAATTTTCCATCCATCAAAACTCAACAAACAAAAATCTCATATCAAAACAATAAATCAAAATCTCATCACCACATCAACAAATCAAGAAATATCATGTATCTCATCATATAAATAAATGTGTATCTCAATACAATATACATGGCTATCTCATCATGTCCATCATCTCAAAATCATCGCACGCACAGTCCGATACACAATACAAAATGTCATCAGGCATGCAGGCCGGTCTCATATATACAATAAAATAATGAATCAATACAAAATCTTTGGCACATAGGCCGGTATATGCTCAAAATATACAAAACCTCTCATACATCCTCACTATCTTTACGCACAGGCCTGGTATGTGATAAAAAATACAACTATCTCTCGGCACGCAGGCTGGTATATATCACAAAAAAATGACTATCATACATCAAAAAAATGTCAAAAGCCACATATCAGGCATCTCGATGGATGTCCTCCATCTCTGTATCACCTGTACCCTCTACCTCCTGGGTCCCCTGTTGGCACTCACTAGAGCTGGAGCTGGTCTCATAAGCTAGTTGGTGGCCTCTCCTGATCTGGCCTCGAGCTCACTGGCCCCCTATGCTCTCCACATTGTGAGTGTGGGATCTCATCCTCTCACTTGGATGCCTATTGTGCCCCTACTACTCTGGCATAGGATATGAAGTCTATCCGGCCACCATCAGCTGGTCTGGTAGTATCTAGCCTCACCTAGGGCATCCCGTAACCTAGATATAGGCATGGTCTGTGGTGGTCCCATAGGTCTCGGCCCCCTATACCTATCTCTGGGACCCTATCCGCTCTCCTCGCCTACTGTGAACCGGGACCCCGTGCTCATGTGCTTGTGGTGGTGCCCCCTACCCCTGTGCCTATATCTGGGCCTGTAAGACCCCAATCTGTGCCTGGGATATGGCCAAATGGCCCTGTAAACTACCACCTGTGCCTGTAAGGCCGCCACCGACCATCCCCCTCCTCTCCATCTCCATCTCCTCCACCAGCCATCATCTGGGCTATAGACTAGCCACCTGTACACATGTAGCTCTGCTACCTCTACCTCAGAGCTCTCTAGCTGTGTCTATAGTATACCCAACTAGGTAATGAGAGTAGCCACCTGCCCTTGTAGGGTGTCTCTCTACACCGTGATGGTGGCTAGATCTGGCTGCCCTCGGTCTGGGTGGTATGGCTCGTAAATGAGCCACCCCACCACTATCTATACCGTCTATGCACCCGACGTCATCTATCCATCGGTCCACTACCTACTCCTCCTACCCTGTGGGCACTGTAGGCTATGGTAGAGGTAAGGGCCTCTCCACATCATCTCTCTGGTATTGTGGGAAGGGGAGGTACGTCTGTAAATAGCCTGAACTCGCCAGGACTCTATCCACCAGGATCATCTCGTGCTCCCACATGGTGACCTGTATCCATCTCACCAACTGGAGCTTAGCTAGCTCCTCGTGCATATGCCTATATGAGGGGAATCCCACATACGGCCTCCAGATAATGTCCACTCTGGATAACCCCTCCAAGTAACCACCAAAAATAGGCCACATCATGTGTGGGCCTCTCAGATCTCCACTCTCCAATAGCCGGCACCCATCTCCTATACCCCACCCACACAAATCTTGGTGGGAATGCATCTACGGGGCATCCCTATAGGCCACACACAAACTATGTGCTCATAAGCCCAAGCAAGTGCAGTAAAAATGTATAACACAAAGGTTAAACCTGCGCAACCACCCATATGCCCACAACTCCCTATATAACTGCACCAAGAATGTTGGTGCCAAGAAAAGTGGGTCTCATCTACCATCATGTCATGGAGTACCCCCATCAATGATCAGGGAAAATGTCCACCCTCTACATCTGGCAGTGCAAAGCAACACACTACCTCCATCAAAAGAACCACTAGCCTCATCTCCTCCGGATGGGCTAGGTACATCTCTCCATATCGAATGTTGGCACTATGGAATGTCAGCTCGGCCATCCCCTCTCCAAAAAGTCATCAAGCATCAGCTCCTCTGAGGCCTCGGAGGAGATAAAATAGACCTGTGTACCCAATATGGGTAACCGTAGAATCTAGAACATGTCCTCTGGTGACAAGTGATCTCACCCGTCGGCAAGTGGAATGTGTTGGTCACGGAATCCCATCTATCGATGAGCATGACCATCAAACTGGGCTACCGGACTACATGCCGATAGTGATGAACCCCACTCAAGCCCACCGCCTCCACATGCTGCAGCTCCTTGGGGTCGTTGCATGCACCACACATATCACAGTAGGGGGAACCCTATCCCACATATGCAGCTGATCTCTCCCCTGCATCAATACAAACAACACGTTAATCTACATTTTCACAACCATTGCCCCCTATCATTTCCCAACAACTTATTTTTCACCCTACCCATCTCAACCACCTAGCCCACATCACTTTTTGACCCTTGTCCCCCAAAACCCGACCGGTGTGGTTCCTTTAACCGACCCCCAGTCACCCCTTAACGGCATCGGTCACTTGTTTGGTGACCGATACCAGTTCAACCTTACCGACACTGCCAAACTTGACCGACGCCGGTCACTGTCGTGGTAAAAACCCGTGATCCCCAAAACCCCTTTTCTCAAAAAACCTCCCCCCTGCCCCTTTTACCCACCTAAAATGACCTAAACTACCCTTGCACCTCAACCCATCCCCCTCTCCCATTTATTACCCTCCCCATTCCTATTTTTACCCACTTTTCCCCCATTTCCAAATTTAATCTTTTCCCCACCCCAAAAATAAAAACAAAACCAAAACTACAAAAACAATATCAATCATCTAATCTATCTAATCAACTAACTACACCTAGAGTTGGATGCTTACCTCATCGCGTTGCCATGTCTCGGTGGCACATCGCCATTGCACGCATGGTGGCCCACCCGATCCCTCTCTAGCCTCCACCATCACCAAATCGCTACCCGCAACCTCTACCCAATCAAATCCCTCACACTGATCCTATGGACCCACTTCTCACCAACCAATCACCCATCATTCACACACCAACTCAATGCTCCATTCATCAGACACTTTTCTCTCTTTTCTCTCTTTTTGTCATTTTCTCAATTAGCTAAATGACAAATGAATAACAAAAAACATGGATTTTTTTTTTTATAACAAACCCGACCTAACCGATGCCAATTTACCCTTCACCGGCATCGGTCGCATGCCCTACCTTACCATGGTGGTTGACCTATACCTATACCGACATGGTTCGGTTACCCTTGACCGGCATTGGTCACCCATCTCTTCACACAAAACCCAACATTTTACCCTATTACCCTACCTTTACCCTTTCTTACCATTTACCCTTACCCCTTTCCCCGATCATTTACCCCACCCACCTTTACTTTACCAACCATTTACCTCACCTTCGACCTCATCATTTACTACCTCCCTTTGTCCTCCTTTGGGGACTCTTATTTTACCCATCCTACCTGGCCTTACCCATGTCGTGACCTAGATATTTGGACCTGGACCATCGCTAGTGACCTTTGACCTCATGTGTTGCTATACCTTGTGGCATTGTTACTTGTGTTGATTGACCTAATGACCTTACCTAGCCTATTACCATGACCATTTATCCTGACCCTACCTTTGGTGTACCTAGAACATACCTAAATGTTCCTGCACCTAACCTACATTGTGTTTCCTAACCATATCCTATACCTTGGATACTAGAATCACTTCAACCTTGTTTGGATAAACCTATCGACCTTAGACAATGTAGATTTTTCTTGCTCTTCAACTGGTAGTGTGTTGCAGTTTATACATGTGTGTGTGTTTGACTATTGCTACCTTTGACCCTGACCCATTACCTAGATTTCCCTGAGTAGACCTTAACCCTCTTTTTCCCTATTCCCCACCTTCCCCTTTCTCACATTTACCTTTTATCAAACCACTCACCGATTCTACCTTCGGCCTCATCAGTTCTTGGTTTGAGGGGGATCACCTTCACCCACACATGGGGCAACCACATCTTATTTTTGTTAGCATCGCTTACCAATACAAGCTACACAACAAAAAGGGGCAAAATGTAGACACTAAAATTAGGTCACACTCCCCTTTGGTCCCTCGACAAATAAACACCCTTCATCACATTAACCTAGCCATGGCCCCCTTCACCCACTAATATTAATTTAATTAATTTAATTAAATTAATTCATTATCCTCACCATATTTATTATTTAAATATCTTAATTTAGATAATATCCACACATACACCTCACCTAGACACCTCATCAAGCCAACTCACCCTAAGACCTATTCTTAGTAAGTTGCCATAACTAACTAAGACTTACCCAAACCCTAAAAATCAATGCCTACATTCCTCTAACCACATTCCCTACATGCTTACAAGAAGCTCCTAGTTTAATCCATGGGTTAACGACATGAGATCTCGAGAAAATCAAGAGGATCTCCTAGTTTAGTAAACCTAGGAAATCCCACCTTGACCGATGCCGGTTACCCCTAACCATCGCGGTTAAGCTGGAACCACCATCGGTCACCTTTAAACCCCTAAAACAACCTTATTTCAAAGGTTGAAAAAGGTTGAAAAAGGTTGGCAAACATTAGCACATCCCTAGAGAGATATCACATCTTCTGAGATCAATTCAGTGAGAACACGCATGCAAGGAGGAGATCAAGCATTTTCTCTTGCACAACCATCCAACACTCACTCCAACACTGATTTGAGTCAATCAAGCAAAAAGGAATACACATGCAGCCCATGCAGAAGATTTCTAGCATTTGGTGATCCTCAGCAGTCTTCAACCTCTCACCAACACCTCCATTCATCACTCACAGCATCCAAGACTAGAATTTGAGTAAGTAAAATGTTATACTCTCTGGTTCATTTCATTTCATCATTATATTATCACCCTTTGTTTACCTAACCACCCATTGACCTCCTTCAATACTCACCCCTCCATATACCCATTAAAACCTCACCAAATCCCACCCAAACTACCAAATACCTCATTTCGACCAACCAAAATCCTTTGTGCAATCATAAAGGAGACCCAAAACTCATTCTGTGGCATTCCCAATTTTCCACAGTAACCGGCACCGGTTACACCCAACCACCGTCATCGGTCACCCCTAACCAGCATCGGTCTCTATATTTACCCATACAACCTACAACAATGACCTATCCACCTAATTCCATATCACCCTTACTCACCTGTGACCTACCTGAGACCTCTGTCAGACCTACAGAGATCTAGAACTAGTTATTTGACCTTGGATCCTATTCTAACCTAGCTTGTTAGATCAGATCTTTCTTATTGTGTTTTAAGTGAGATACCTAAATCATTTCAAATTACAATAGGATTTACTTTATTACCCACATTAAATTGTTTTAAACAATGGACTGACAGCCATCTAGGAAGTATCACACTTCTGGATCTAGCACACGCTAGGCAGTTCACTGCACATATTGTTTAATTCTTTCTAGTGGTCTTGTTTTCATTACAGGTAGTTCCTCCTAGCAAAAGGAATCTCTCACAATCAGCTATGGATTCGTAGAAGTCATACGCATGTAACAACCCATCAACAACCAACATTTCAATAGGTATTCCTCCTATGCCCATGCCAAATGTAAGTTTTGAGTGATATCGCACTAAATGCGAGTTTTTTGGGCGATCTCATGCCGAGAGAAAGTGTTTAGGAGATAGGTCTAGTGTTACTCTCCTTCCATGAATTTTATTGATAATCACCACTGTAGATAGTGTGTTCTTGTTTTGTTCCTAATGTACCGATTTATTCTCGAATGTACTAATTAAACTTAATCTAGGAAATAAATTTTATTTTGTTGTTGGAGGACTATACATGATATTGTTAAGCTGCTCTAAAGGATTATGTAAATTGTTTGATCGATAAATTATTTGTGTGTGCCCTCGGGACATTAGCGCTAAGGGAGGACACAGGCACCCCAGTGCTCCTATCGAGCACGGGCACTAGTGTCTTTGTTTTGATTTTGACCCAAGTTTTATTATGATCCAATGTTGTAATTATAACATGGGTTGATTCTTAGTGGTATCATACTATATTATAGCTCGAGCTATTGTATGGGGTGATTTTTTCCCCCAATCTATGCCCCCCTCATTTTGGGTGCATGTGACATTGATAGGAGTGTGTGGCTCAAAAGAGAGGCCCTAATGATGATCTAAACTATATCCCTGCATGGGGAGGGGATGTGTATGGTAAAAACCAAGGCACGTGCAAACAAAGTGGCTAGATACATGTGTTAGTAGAAAAAATAACAAGCATGTTAGAGGAAAATAGTGTAATAATAAAATGTGCATACAAGAAATACCATGAAAAGTGGGTTTCAAACATGGGACATCGTTCACAATGTCACAAGACAATTAGTGCCAAAGCGACCAAAAGCATACTAGAAATAATCAAGCAATACATATGGCATAGTCCACAAATAATGGCATATAAGTAGAAATCAATAACAAGCAAAGTGTATCAGATAACCACGGTGGAAAAAGTCTTACAAGGTAAATGTTGCACATGAAGCACCCATTATTATGTTAGAAAGATAAAAAAAAGTATTTCAAGACATGTATGTATCAATGTAAAGTAGTGTTCTAGTAAGAAGAAGAACTAGTATACGATGAAACAATAGCACTTGTAATTTTTAAGAAAATAGATGCCACAAGGAGCCTGGTGGGACTAGTAAGAGGTACACACCAAGCATCATCGCAATATGTAAGAACCCATAAGAATTCTACATTCACAACTAGAGAACAAGTGAACATGTATGTGTATATGATAAAGATAATGACATATTGAGTATATGTCTAGCATAGTAAGTAAAATGCATCATGTAAGTATAAGCACACAAGAGTAAGTGTAACAAGGATATGTAAAATGCAATGTATGAGTGTAATGGAATGTAATAAAAATTTGAATGTGAGAGGAGCAGTGTGCCCCCTAGTGGATGTGTATGAGTATGAGGTGAGTTTAATTTATAAAATAACCCTAAACAATCAAGAATGAACCATAGAACAAGAGGGTATCATCGAGAAATGTTTTGATAGTGTGTGTTAGAAAGATAGAACATGAAGCATGGAGCGTGAGTAGTGTGAGTGAAGTGAGGTTCATTTCAGATTTAAACCCTCAATGATTGAGTATGAACCATGGGACTATATTATGTCATAGGTTAATGACGATATAATGTGTATATCAATGTGTGTAAGAGAGAATATATGTAAAGCATAGAGCATAATGGGTATGTGTAGAGATTAGAAAGAATTGGTAATTGTAGACACAAAATCATGCACTTGGGTAAATTTCTAGGTCCTAAATACATATTATCATTCATATGATTCCTAAGAAAGAAAACTAGTAATTGACGATTATCTTTGGCCTCTTTTTTGTTTCTTCTTTTCTATTTAGTCTTACACATCTTATAGTCCAGTCGGTATTTTAATTATTTATCTTTTTTGACTTTAGAAAATAGTGCCAGCTAGGACAAGAGTGCCAGTGCCCATATCCCCTCTGCGGGTGGCCCCGACCCTTTTTCCACCTTACTCACTTCTTTTTCATCTCTTTTATCTTTTGGGCATATTTTTCACTTATGGGTCAACCTTCCAGTTGTCAATTATGAAATTCAAACAAGGGAATCATATAAATACATAGTTATGTGACCAAAATCAAGGACCAAGCACTAAGAATATACTATCATCACCTAATCTTGCATCCAAAGGAACCTAAAGCACTCTAAAGTATCCATCTAGCACTCATTCAAAGGACAAGGACTATAAATTTTTGCATACACAATATAGGAAGGGGAATTTATTTATTCCATCCACACATTTATCTACATTATTACATCTAGCTATAGCCCATTATCAAGTGCACTTGCATAAGGGCAACCTAGGGCATGATTTCTACACACACTTGCCAAAACTACATGGAGTCCGAGATGTAATGCAGGACTCGGTTGTAATATCACTCTATCGGGTGACCATCGGGGTTAGGATCGACTCCCCATATTAAATCTTTATTTTTTAGATTTAATGTGATTTGTGGGTTCATAGTGAATCTTTGTTTTGTAGGATATAGGTATTTGTTGATCAAAGAGCGACATATAGGCAATCAATAGGAATATTTATGAACTTGTGCAACATCAGTAAAAACAATATTCTAACCATTAGCAAACACGGGTTCCCAGTAG
Organism: Taxus wallichiana var. yunnanensis; assembly: GCA_018340775.1. Taxonomy (NCBI): domain Eukaryota; kingdom Viridiplantae; phylum Streptophyta; class Pinopsida; order Cupressales; family Taxaceae; genus Taxus; species Taxus wallichiana. The sequence goes on along the minus strand of CM031234.1, from coordinate 678,956,554 downwards.
CAGTCTCTAATGCCCATGCACCCCTGTCTAGCTATGGGTGCCCATGTTGACACTATTCGTGAGCTCCAAAATTTATCCTAAGAATTGAAGACATTGTTCACCTCATGTTAAGTAGTTTTTTTGTTTAGATAATTTTGGGATCAAGCGTAAATCAGCTAAATCATTCTTTCTATATATATTGCTTAGGGTTTTATATTTATTTGCTTATTTTCTTATGTCATATTATATTTAGTAGTTGTATATCATAGTTTACATTAGTTACTTTGTAATTAGGGTTTAATAAAATAAATCTATTTTTGTTACATCATTTGGTGAACCCACATTCTAACACTCTTGGATCTTCCCTTTTTGGCTCACTTCAATACCTTAGGCTCCTCTCACCATGATTGTCTCTATTCTGGCCTTCTTGATGTCTAATCTTGGTTGTGTGCATAAAATTAGATCATTTTTAGATAATATTCATATTCATCCTCATACTTCTCCTGAATATGTCTATCATAAGTTTACCACTACTTTATCTCTCAATGAAGAACATATTACTTTTACATCTACTGAGCTTCCTTCTCAAACTATTTTAGATAATGATCCCCCTCTATATTCAGGTTTTTATTAATAATTTTTGGGTTAAACGTGCTTTAGTAGATAATGGATCTGGGCTTAATATTTGCAATCTAGCATTCCTCCATCAAATTGGCTTCTCTAGAGGACTCTTTAGTTCCTTCATCTGATTTCTATCTATGGCTTTGATAACATTCCTAAATGTGTCTTGGGTACTATTACACTTCCTATCATTGTTGGTCCATGTAATCTACTTATCCCATGCCATGTGATGCCCAATAATCTTAATTATAACATTCTTCTTGGGTAACCTTGGATCCATGCCATGCATGTGGTTCCTTCTACTCTTCATGCATGACTAAAATTTCTATATCAAGGTGTTGTCTATGAGGTTCCTCGCAGATCCTTCTCCATTTTCCTTTTGTAATACTATTGAGCATTCACCGAAACTTCTATTTCCTCCACATCTAATTCTCATTTCTCTCAATATGGTCTTGGATATCAATATCTACTTTGTTATGGATTTTCTAGTATCGCTTTTAGCGCATGGCCAAGGAGTCACAAAACCATTGTCTATTCCCACTCAATATATAAAACTTGGTATTGGTTATCATCTTCCATCCACACACCTCCTTAGGTTTATGTTATTTCACATAATTTTACACTACCTCTCTTACATATGGAACTCATTGGTGATCCTAATTCCACCGATTTTCCCGATTTGGTCACTTTACTACTAATGATGATTCTCTCTTAGAATATTTGGGGACTTACAATTGTTCCCTTCTTTTCATCATAAAAATATCTTCCCATCTATTCTCATTGTTATTACCTACTTTGGTGATTTTGATTCACCTAATATCATTACATATACTTTGATACCATTCCTATCAATCCATATATAGAATATCGGTTGACTCTTTTAAATGAATAAATTATTTAATCTTTGCTAAAAACCCTGAATGGTCTTACTAGTTGCTTCCTTACACCTACGAAACATAATGATATTAAACAAGTGCTCCATGAATTATCTAACATATTTACATGGGACTATAGTGATATGTCTGGTATAGATCCTTCCATCATCATGCACAATATAGTCCTCAATCGTGGTGTTAAACCCGTCCAACAAAAAATCCATAAAATGCATCCGAAAGTTACACTATTAGTAAAGGAAGAAATACAATGACTCTTGGATGTTGGCTTTATACATGCTATGGATTACCTAGAATGGGTGTCTAATATTGTGCATGTTATGAAACTAGATGGAAAGGTCTATTGTTACACCATTTTTGTGATCTCAATAAGGCTTTCCCTAAAGACAGTTTCTCATTACCACACATTGATGCAATCGTCGATTCCACCACTGGATATGACATTCTCTCCTTCATGGATGGATTTTTCAGTTATAATCAAATCAAAATTAACCTCGTAGATTAATAAAATACTTCATTTACTACTTCATGAGGTACATTTTTTACATTGTTATGCCCTTTGGCCTTAAAACATCAAGGCCACTTACCAACTTGCAATGATGCATATCTTTCACGACTATATTCACAAAATTCTTAAAAATTATGTTGATGACATACTCAAAAATAACAACATCATTCTACCCATTCTCATGATCTCTGAACACTCTTCAAATGCTTACAACAATATAAAGTCTTCCTCCATCTAAAGAAGTGTGGTTATGGTGTCATAACCGGTAAGCTCCTTGGTCATATCATCTCACAAAGTGGAGCATTGAAATAGATCCCTATTAACCATTGTGGGTTTTTGGTGTTATTGATTTCAACCCCATTTATGGAAAAGTGTGTCACGGTGTTTTATGATTCCTCATATGATGTTGTTCAAGTGTCAAGAGAATGAATGTTGTGTGTTTTGGTGAGTTCCCAAGAATGTCCCTGGTGCATGGTTGAGTATGCCTAGTCATGGTTTGAGTCTTCCAAATCTGTTAGGATTGTGTCATGAGGTAATACATGGTACATATGATGTTTCATGGTAATTCATGGGTCTTTATTGAGTCAACATGGTCATATCATGGTTCTAGTGAGCAATCATTCTGCATATTTCTAGCCCCTGGAGCATTCAAAATGAGGTGGTGGCATGAGATTTGGAGCTGATGATTATTTTTGGAGCATGAATGTAGCATGGTGTTATTACACTAGAGGTGTATGATGATTTTTAGGTCTATATTCAGTTATTCAATGCATATTTGAGGTCAGTTACAAGCAAACAATTGAGAAAAAACACTTTTAGCATGAGTAAGCCATTGTGGATGGAAAGTTTGAGATGTATTTAGAATATGTGGTGAATTTGAGAAGTTATATTATGTTTTCATGGTTCTTCATGCCAAGTTTTAGGTCATTAAGAATGAATTGCAAGTTATGTAAGTTTTGGCAAAACTGGGTAAGAAACAGTGTGTTTTTGTGATAAAAGTTGACCTTCTAATGCTCATTTTGAATTGTATGATTTGCATGGGGACCTTATCTCTTAGTGATATCTTCTAATTTCATTTATTAATCTTTCACAAAAATAATGAGGTGGTTTTATCATCACGTTTTTATGAACGATTGTTAAGAAGATAAAGTGGTTTAAAACCCTAGCTAAACCCTAACTAGGAGTAGTTTAAGAAAATTGCTTGTATCAGCCTATTTTTGATTGCTAGTGTAAAAGTGATGATTAGATGTATATATAAGACTCTTCCATATTTTCATAAAGGTATGTTTGAGCATGTGGCCATATGTGGGCCCCATCTAAAATATCATTTTCTAAAGAAGTTTATTTTGGGACAAGGTTGTCCAAAGGAGTAGCATGCAAAAATTGATGTTGTATGATTTATGGGAGATTATATTGATGTGTATGAATGTTTTAGGACATTTTCATGCAGGTACATGGTCATTTGAGGTCCATTCAGGCCGACTGGTCAAAGGGTAGTTTTGAGGCCTAAAATAAAGCGGGGTTTAGTAAAATGGCCATAACTTGAGCTAAAGGTGGAGTTTCAAGATGATTCAAGTTTTTTTGGAAATAAGGATTAAGATATATTTCAATTTTTATGATTTTTCCTCATGATGAGGTTATTTGACATGGTTTCCAGTTCATCCTTTGGACACAAATATTTTTGGAAGTGCAGGACATAATTTGTTTTGGTGCAACTTTGGAGTTATTTGAAGCATGATATGGATTTTTTCTTGCTTTATATCATCTATAATGTGAATAGGGATGAATTGGGAATAAAATTAATACATTTATATATCTTTAATATGTAAATTTTTTATGAGCTAATATTTGGAAATATATTTTCTCACGAGTTGATTCGGAGAAGACAAAAGTAGTTGTAGATTTTCAAGGCTTATAACATGCTTATAAGTGTTCTAAAAGTTATTCCATTTAAATTGAGTGGTCACATGGAATTTTTTTAGTTTCATTAGAAGTGATTTGGTGGTAATATGAAGTTTCAAGGTGTTGAAGGGTGTAGGAAACAACAACTTTGAGAAATGCAAAGAGCATTAGGCCCATTAAATGAAATAATTTGATTGGTTGAGAAAAATTACGACCATGTATAAATGTTAAATGATATTTTAATCATTTTAAAGAGTATATGGGTCATGAATATTTATGGTTTTAATGTAAGGGAAATTTTTATTTTTGTGCCCATGGGGTTTTAAGCCATTTTTCACACATGTAATGAGATTTTGGCTAAATGACTTATATGGGTTATATTTGAATGTTGTAGTGAATATATTTAAATTTAATTAAGGATTTATGGGTCAAATTTTTTCATGAGGCATTGACCTCCTTTGGGTTAGAAAGAATATTTTCATATAAAAGTGATGTTTTAGCTCATTTGGTGAGCTAGTCTTGCATGGGGGAGAAGTGCGACCTAGAGGAGAGAAAATTGCAGGTATGAGGGAATATTTTGAGAGATGATCAGATGCATTACAAGTTTAATATTTTTTAATACATGTGTGCAATATTTTAGAGGCAAGACAAGTTCATGAAGACCTAGAGAGAGTAAGTTGAAGAAGGTGTGCTTGAGAGAGAGTTTGAAGGAATTTGGAGCTGAACTTTGGGATCACTATCAGATGTGGTATAATTATATTTTAAGTGATCATACTTGTGCAAATATCTTATGATGATTCATATTCATAGGAGTCTCTTGTTATGATTCATATCATGAAGGGTTTAAGGGTTAGTACTCCTCATGGGGTTGGTGCATCACTAAAGAAATATATTTTGATACATAATATTCACTTGAGTCCTTTATTGTGCATAATAATATAAAATGTTTAGGGTTTTTTTCTCCTGTGTGGTTGGTGCCTCACTAAACAAATCTTGTAGGATGTGTAATATTCTTGCAAGTCCTTGCTTTGAGTAATATAAGTAATGGTTTTTAGTGGGTTTTCTTCCCCATAAGGGTTTCCCACTTATATCTAGTGTTTATGTATTCTTGTTAGGTTGTGGAGCCTATTTTCATGTGTGAAAGTGTTGAAGACTATACACAAAGTAGTACCGTACACTTTTCATGTATCCTCGCCGAGGTTGGGGTTCAGTCGGGCCCCGAGTGGGGTCCGGGGTAGAAGCCCCCCCAGTGAGGTTCAGGGGTATGCAACCCCAAACAAAATTGGGCCTTAAAACATGCCCGATATATCGGGAAACGTGATTTTCTCATATGGGTGAGATTTTTGACCCATAGGTTTATGGGATAGTTTTGCCCATGGTTTTTGATACCCATTTTGTATAACTACTTAAGAAGTTGTCTATTTATATGGTTTTATGCATATGATAGAAATATAATGAAACATTGCATATGTGTTTTGAATTCGGATGTGAATTCTGTAGAGTTTGTTGAGCATAGCTCCAAACAGATCTAGGTATTGTATTGAGAGAGCGGTGGCTTGTAATAAAATGAGCAAGTGATTCTTGGTGGACGTAGCCCAAATTGGGTGAACCACATTAAATAATGTCTCTTTGTGTTGTGTTATTTTATTCTACAATTTTTATTTGAGATCTGTAATATTTTATGCATATTAGTTTCTACTATTACGATTTTGTGAGGGATTATTCTACATATTTTATCCCTTATTTCCTAACAATTGGTATCAGAGCCTAGTTTGGTTTGTTGAAGTGTTGAATCACAGGAAATTTTTATCTTGAGTGGGAGCTATGGTAGATGATGGAAGATCTAGGGTTGATAAATTCAACGGCAGAATTTCAGTCTTTGGAAGATGCAGATGGAAGATTACCTTTATCAGAAGGATCTTTATACTCCGTTATCTGAGAAGGTGAACAAACCCTCGAGCATGACATATGCGGAATGGGATTTTTGGATAGGAAGGCACTTGGGACAATCTGGCTGTGTCTTGCATCTTTGGTATTATTTAATGTTTCAAAGGAAAAGACTACAAAAGAACTGATGGATGCATTAGGGAAGTTGTATGAAAAACCCTCTGCCTCTAATAAGATATTTTTAATGAAAAATTTGTTTAATATGAAGATGTCTGAGAATGGTTCAAAGAGCTAGATCATCTAAATGATTTTAATATGGTTGTAAATATGCTAGCTTTGTTACAATAGAATTTGATGAAGAAGTTAGGGCTTTATTAGTTCTGTGCTCTTTACCTGAGAGTTGGAATAGCTTAGTAATGGTGGTAAGCAACTCGGTTCCAACTAACTCAAAGTCAAGTTTGAGGATGTTTAGGGTGATTCTAAGTGAGGAAATGCAAAGAAAAAGCTCTGGTGAATCTTCTACTTCAGGAATGCTTTGACAAGTGGAAACTAGAGGGAGACAAAAGAATAGAGGAAGCCGTGGAAAATCAAAGGATCGAGCAAGGTCAAAATCCAAAAGCAAGATAGTATGCTGGCACTGTGGAAAGTCTGGGCATGCAAAGAAGGATTGTTGGGAGCTTCGGGACAAGAAGAAACAACAAGAAGAAAACAAGGAGGCAAATGTGGCAATGGGTAATGTATGTCAGGATGCTTTGATTCTTTCTTTGCACAATATTATTGAATCTTGGGTTTTAGATTCGGGGCTTCTTTCCATGCTACTCCACATAGGCATTATTTTGTTGATTATGTTCAAGGAGATTTTGGGCATGTTTTTCTTGGTGATGATGAGCCTTGTAGCATAGTTGGAAAAGGTTTTTGTTTAGGTTAAGATGCAGAATGGGAATACTTGGCTATTGAAGGATGTCAGACATGTGCCTACATTAAGATGAAATTTGATATCAAGCAGGGGCAGTTGGGAAGTGATGGTCATACCGTGATATTTACAAACTAACTCTGGAAGGTTACCAAGGGTGCTCTTGTGGTGGTGGCAAGAGGTAAGAAGGTTGGAACCTTGTATTTAACCACTTATAGCACTAATGTTTGTAATCTTGTGGCTTAGAAAAGTAGATACAACATTGTGGCACTATAGGCTGGTCATATGAGCCATAAGGGCATGGAGATCATAAAGAAGGATTTTCCTAGATATACAGAAATAGGTTTGGAGTTCTGTGAGGACTGCATATATGGGAAACAAAAGCGAGTAAGGTTTCTCAAGGTTGGACCTACAAAGAAAGAGAGTAAGTTAGAGCTGGTGCATTCTGATGTGTGGGGCCATCTCAGGTATCATCTCTTGGGGGTTCAAGTTATTATGTTACTTTTATTGATGATGCAACAAGGAAAGTTTGGGTTTATTGTATTAGAAACAAATCTGATGTATTTGACACTTTTGTTAAATGGAAAGCCTTGGTAGAGAATGAAATAGGTCTTAAGCTAAAATGTCTCAGGTCAAATAATGGAGGGGAGTATTGTAGCAATGAATTTGATGATTACTATTCTAAGAATGGAATCCACAGAGGAAAAAGATGGTTCCAGGAACTCCATACCAAGAGAATGGGGTGTCAGAAAGGATGAACAGAACAATAATGGAATGTGCTAGGAGCATGAGGTTACATGCAGGACTACCTCTTTCTTTTTGGGTAAAAGGTGAGCACAACTGTGTACTTGATAAACAGAGGACCCTCAAGTGCCTTGGATGGAGGCATACCTGAGGAGGCTTGGTATGGTAAGAAAGTTGATTATTCATTTCTTAGAGTCTTTGGATGTGAGGTGTTTTTTTCATATAGCCAAGGATGATAGACCAAGCTAGAGGCTAAATTAGAAAAATGTACTTTCATTGGTTATGGTGGTGATGACTTTGGATATAAATGTTGGAGTATTAAGGACAAGAAAATCATTCGATCTAGGGATGTGGTCTTTAATGAGAAATTCATGTATAAGTAGTAAAAGTAAGAAAATAGGAAGAATCCAAGAAAGAATATGCAATGGTAGAGGATCTTCCGAATGGGAAAGTGACACATGAATTAGTTCAGAACCCTCAACAGAACCCCAAACTCCTATATTGAGGAGGTCTTCTAGGGTAAGAAGAGAACCTGAACATTTTTCTCCTTCTCTTTATTATTTATTACTCACTAATAGTGGAGAGCTAGAGATTTGATGAAGCAATGCAGGTAGATAGGAAGAAGTGGGAGCAAGCCATGGATGAGGAGCATCAAGCTCTCATGGAGAACTAGACATGGGATTTGGTAAAGCTACCCAAGGAAAAAGAGCATTACAAAACAAGTGGGTGTTCAGAGTCAAAGAGGAAGAAGGAGGAAAGAAAAGATACAAGGCCCGGTTGGTGGTCAAGGGTTTTGCACAAAAAAAGGTATAGATTTTGATGAGATTTTTTCTCCTGTAGTAAAAATGACTTCTATTAGAACTATTCTAGGAATAGTTGCAGTAGAAGACTTGCACTTAGAACAACTTGATGTAAAGACTGCATTTCTCCATGGTGATTTGGAGGAGGAACTATATATGCACAACCAAGGAGGGCTATGAGGTCAAAGGTAAAGAGGAGATGGTGTAAACTCGAAGAAGAGCTTGTATGGCTTGAAACAAGCTCCACGTCAATGGTATAAGAAATTTGATAGCTTCATGATGGAGAAAGGTTATATTAGATGTCATTCGACCATTACATGTATACAAAGAAATTTGAGGATGGAAGTTATATTATCCTTTGTCTCGTATGTGGATGACATGTTGGTCAGAGGTAAAAACATGGGGAAATAAAAGTACTCAAGAAGCAACTAAGTGAATCCTTTACTATGAAGGATTTGGGGCAGCCAAACAAATCCTTGGTATGAGGATATCTCTGGGGATAGAAGGAATGGAAAGTTGACTTTATCTCGTGAAGAGTACATTAAGAAGGTCTCTGAGAGGTTTAATATGCAGATGCTAAACCGGTTGGGACTCCTTTGGCAGGCCATTTCAAGTTATCAAAGGAACAATGTCCTAAGACAGAGCAGAGAGAAACCAAATGTCCAAGGTACCTTACTCATAAGTGGTTGGTAGTTTGATGTATGCCATGGTGTGCACTAGGCCTGATATTGCCCATGCAGTGGGAGCGGTGAGTAGATTTATGAGTGATCCAAGTAGAGATCACTGGCAGCAAGAAAGTGGATCCTTCGGTATTTGAGAGGGACCATGGGGATAGTTTTGTGCTACAATGGATCAAACACCACTTTGTGTGGTTATGTAGATTCAGATATGGCTAGAGATGTAGATAGCAGGAGGAGCACAACAAGTTATGTTTACATTGTAGGTGGAACAATCAATAAGTTGGATTTCATGACTACAGAAGTTGGTGGCTTTTTCAACCATGGAGGTTGAGTATGTTGCTGCACAGAGGCAAGCAAGGAAATGATTTGGTTACAACAATTACTTGAGGAGTTGGGGCATAAGCAAGAGGAAGGAAAGTTTCATAGTGATAGTCAGAGTGTTATACACCTAGCTAAGAACTTTGCTTTCCACTCTAGGACAAAGCATATATAGTTAAGGTACCATTTCATCAGGACAACTTTGGAGGAAGAGAAGTTGAAGCTGGAGAAGATTCATACCAGTCATAATCCTACAGACATGATGACCAAGGTGGTCACAAGGAAAAACTAAAGTTGTGTTCAGCTTTGGTTGGTCTTCACGAAAAACTAGTGAAGGGTTGAGAAGCTTGCTCTAGAGGAAAACTAGTCTCCAAGTGGGAGATTGTTAGGTTGTGGAGCCTATTTTCATGTGTGAAAGTGTTGAAGAATGTACACTAAGAGTACTATACACTTTTCATGTATCCTTTACGGGGTTTGGAGTTGTCCGGGCCCAAGTGAGGGTCCAAGAATGCAACCCCGGTAAAAAGGGTTCAGGGCAGCCCCTAAAAAAAAATGGGCCTTAAAATGCCCGATATATCGGGAAACGTGATTTTCTCATATGGGCAGGGATTTTGACCCATAGGTTTATGGGACATTTTTTTCCCATGGTTTTGATACCCATGGTTTTGTAAAATACTTAAGCAGTTTTCTATTTATATGGTTTTATGCATATGATAGAAATATAATGAAACATTGCATATGTGTTTTGAATTTGGATGTGAATTTCAGAGAGTTTGTTGAGCATAGCTCCAAACAGATCTGGGTATCAGATTGAGAGAGCGGTGGCTTGTAATAAAATCTGAGCAAGTGATTCTTAGTGGACATAGCCCAAATTGGGTAAACCACATTAAATACTGTCTCTTTGTGTTGTGTTATTTTATTTGCACAATTTTTATTTGAGATCCGTAATATTTTCTACATATTAGTTTCTCTCACACGATTACGTGAGGGATTATTCCACATATTTTATCCCTTATTTCCTAACAATTCTCCCCTTATTACATGCTCTTGTGAATGGTTAATGTACATCTAATAAGCTCACATGTGGTTATGGATGATGAATGGTTAAATGAATATTGAATGTTTCTCTTGGTAAAAGAAGTTAAAGATTTGTAGGACTGATTTACACCCCCTCCCCACTCAAGTCCATTGTGCTTCCAACATTTGGTATCATAGTAGGTCCTTCGAGAAGCAAGTTTCACCAATTGAGGGAGATCCTACCAAGCATGGGTATGATTGTTTATCAAGCTCAAGTTGAAATGAATCCTTTAGTTAGAATGAGGGCATGTTTGAAACCCTTGGGGTTTGACATTTGGCTTGATGTTCTTGGTATGTGCTCTTCCATTGCTAATCTAGGTGATGATAAGACTAATAAAGGTGTTAAAATAGATCTTTGTGCTGATTTTGAAGCTTGTAGTCTAAATGAAGAAAAATAAGAAAGTGAAGATGCCCTAGAAGTAGTTCTTGATAATATCCATGGATCTACAAATGAAATAATTGAAACCGAGTTGAACATCCAAAGTGATAAGGTTAAGGAGATGAATCCATTGGTGGATTCCTTAGGGTTTCTAAGAAATAATAGGTGTAGCATCAAGGATCATACTAAAGATAAAGTAACCAAGCTTGTTCCTTGAAGGATGAGCATAATATGTCTATTGTCAAAACCTAAAAGTTTGATAAAGGATATGTGAGATCTAATCTTGTTCAAGGATCCAAGGTTGATCATATAGTAAATCCCAAGAGTATTTTTGTTTCTCAAGACCATACAAGTGGTCTTATTGCTCTGAATTAGTGTTCATAGTGTATGAACTATGTAATGGGGACAAGAATAGGTAAAATGGCACCAAGCATGATCTCATAGCTCATGTTGTTAATCAAAATAATAGTGAAGGGTTCAGATCTAAGAAAGATAATCTATTCAAAGGTCAAGGAAACTCATGGAGCTAGTGACAATCAGTATGGTGTAAGTGTACAAGTTAAATAGAAAAGTCTCCATCCTACTAGTGAAGCCATTTAAGGACATTATCTTCAATCCATCACGAGAGGAAAGGAAAGTATTATCTTACATACCTAGCACATTTTGTACCTATCATTTATTCTACAAGAAATGTGGACATAGATATGAATACAAGTGGATAAACATTTCGTATGTATCTTGTTATGAGAGTCCATGATTATTAGTTATAGTTAAGTTGGTAAAGACTATCGTGAACATAAAGTCTTGTCATGAAGATATTAATTAGGGTCATTATGTGTTGTAGTCATTTTTATGCCTTCTCAAAGAACAAGGAAATCCCATGTGCATTAGCTTATCACCCCGGGCGCTAGTGCTCACTCCGAGGCAGCGCAAGCAGAGTCCCTCCTTTATGTTATTTGTGTGAGAATGCATTATTTACGACATAAAATTAAGTGAATATATTAGAAAGGAACCATACATTCATCTTAGAGCTCGTGAATGGCTTCTAGACCAATGCGTTCATTTATATAAGAAAAGCATTACAGAACATAGATCAAAATCATAATAGAAAATAAATGCATAAATGAGGGTTCACACCCACTCATATGAAATGTATATATATAACCAATCCATACAGATGTAAGTAGAACTAGAACCACACATATATTCATATTAAGCATGTTGATAACCATATTACATTAACTGAGACAATCACATATCCATATGATAGTGCGACCAATTTCATGCATCGAACTAGTACTTTAGGCCCTTCCTAGTACAAAGAAAAATTGTTCAGACCCATCCCTTGATACAACATACTCCTACAGATCCTCTAAACCCAACCTATGGAGCTCTCACAGTATTCCTACATGGCTTCACCTCTCTTCAATTCTCACCTCTCCATGTGTCTCTTTTTCTTCTATTGGGTGCTCATATATATAGCCTTATCAACACCATTTTCATGCCTTTCTAAAGTTGTCGATCATTTGCCATGTGTCCAAGTGGTCCTCCATGGGAGCATGCTTTTCATATGCAAGCTCTCCATCATTTTCCATGATGACCTTCTAGAATCTTCTATCGCAAGGTATATTCCTTTCGTGGGCACCAAGTTTCCAGGATGACACCTTATCCACTTCACATGCACATTGGTCATGTTTTCCTCATGTTATGCTTGATATTCCAAATATGGCTAAGTCCCAAGATATTTTTTCTTCCTTGCACGTGCGCCACTAGTTCTACTAAAACCCTCCTAAACCCTATCCTGTGTGCTTTCTCCTTGTGTGCCCTTCTTCAAATAGGCCTTATGTGCCCATGCACCTTCTTATACTTAGCCAATATTTTAGGGGCCCAACATCACCCCACACTATGCCTATTCTCCACCCTTAGGAATACCTTCTCAAAGAATAAAAGAATGATTTCCCTTGAATAGTTTACGAGAAAGAATAAAGGAATGAAGAATTTGGGGAAGAATGAAAGAATGGGAAACTATGATTATTTTTGTAAGAGGAGAGGGAAATATTTCATCAAAACTACCTCCAACATTTTCCAAGTATCAACCTCACTCTATGCCTATTGATAAAGGTCACCAACTAGGGCTCTCACCTCTTTCAAATATTAGCCATTCTCCTTGGGTATTCATCGTTTCCATGATCCCTTCCAACTGCTTTTCCCAAATCCTCGAGTGTGTCCATCCTTGAGTGATGCGGGGATACAACTCTTTCAATTGGTTTTTGATTGAGCCCCACAAGGTCTCAATAGCCTCGATTTCTTCTCAACCTCGGCTAGAATTTTTTCACGTTCCACCCTATTCCCTTTTTCTTCTCCTAGAACTCCTTGAGCTCTGCGTCTGGGTGGTGACTAGAATGCTCGCTACTTTATCTCTATCGATGTAGTTATCATAAGTGGCCTTAGTGACTTGGGGAAACTTTCACATCCACGAGGACTTTCTTATACTAGGAAATAATTTCCATAACCTTCATCTTGTCCTCCTTTTCTTTGTGTTCCAATGCCTCCTCTATAGACTCCAAGGCTAGTAGTCATCTTTCCAATGTAAGGATGCGGGTCAAGTCCTCTAGACACTCTAGGGTGGATCCATACTTTTGTGTTGGTGGCATTAGATCTGGATGCTTCAAGAAAATTACATCTCTGTGATCATCTCTACTTTCATGTAGACCACATGCACCCTTTCCTTCTCTTCTTTCAACTCACTGCCTTAGTTGCGCGCTAATTAGCTCCTCATGCCGCTTTAAGTCCTTGGTTCTTTTCTCGAGCTCTTCTTCCCTTTTCTCTATTTCTACCTCTAGGAACTTCACCCTATCATTCCTCCCAAAGAGTCCGGCCTCTACTTCCACAAAACCTTATTCATTGCATTGAAAATTTGATCTTCTCGATAACCATTGAGCATTTACCAAGGGGTTGTCACATTTTTATTCTAGTACCTTCATTATTGCCCCTTGGCTTACTTCAAATTCTATTTCATCAATGTGGGACTCAAATTCCCTAATAAAGCATTTTCTCATCCGAGGGTATGCACCTTCCTCCTCAAATGATTCCATATCCAAGAGTTTATCCATTGGTATGGTGATTTAAAAGTGTGCGTGTAACACCTTGTTTGGGTCATCAATATAGCCCATCCTCTAAACCTGTGATGCCTCTATGCTTTTTCTCCCGTGTCGTGCGTGGCCTTAGGAAATCTCACAGCCAAACTAGGATCCCCTCTCATGTTTTCATATTCATTTTCTACACTTTCCTCCTTTGCTTCCTTCATCATTAGGTTCGTGTTGCGTTCCATCTCTTGCTCTACTAGTTCTTCAATGATCTTGGCTACTTCTTTCTCTTTGGCCTCATCTATCATTCCTTAGTGAGGCTTTGGGTCCTTTGTTCTTTTGTAACTTCCTCACTTACCCCTTGTCCCGAGTATCTCTCTTCTTCCTTGTCATTCTTCCTCTTAACAAGATGCACTCATTTTCTTATTCCTCCTCCTTCCTCCTCTCGAGTCATGTACCTCATAGATAAGATGGTCCTGCCTCTAGTTCATCTTCATCATCATCATCTCTCTCTTCCTCTGTAGGCCTCCAAGCTCTCTGTATCCTCCGAATCATTTTCTTCTGTCACCTTCTACTTCTTCTGATAGGATATTCTACTTCATTCTCCTCCTCCGGTGACCTCTCCTAGGTGATGGTTCTTTGTTCTCTAGAGCTTCTCCTCCTGGAGTCTTTTCTTTCACCAAGAACTTCTTTCTTCACACGTAAGTACTGGGCTTAGCACTTGTCTCTAGCGTGCTTACCTCTTATGTAGCCTGAACACTTGGTGCTTTCTGCACCTCTTCCCTTTCCCTCTTCTTTGGTGCGGGATTCTTTCTTCCTGTGGGGTCCTCAAGGATGGATACATTTTTTTCCAAGTATGTTCCCTTTTCAAAACAATTCCTAATGCAAAGGTATATCCTTGTTACAATGATGATTGGAAATATTCTTGGCTTCATCATCTTGTATCTCATGGGAGACATATCTCTCCATGTATGCGCACTTCTTGGGGTAAACTAAATTTCTACGCAGCTCCTTGTGGTCCTTATCCACCTCACTAAGGTCTAACCTTAGTCTCTTGGCCTCGTTGAATCTGTTTACCCCAACTTGGAAGTGTTGTGCGGTGAATGAGAAGAATAGGTTGCACCGAGGGCCCATGTTTTCATCGTCAACCTAAATCACGCAATGCATAAGTGTTGATATAATACAAATTTTTCCTCTCCCTTCATGAGCATGGGTAACTACTCCGAAACTTCCATTCTACCCAAAAACGCGTCCCTCATGCACTTGTACCACTTTTCTAAGTGTGCCTTGTGAGTGGTTGTCATGGTCTCAAAAGTGTATTTTGTGAAGCACTTTGCAGTAGGGATCCTCGTATGGGTACTCCCAAACAAACCTTGCCATCCCATCAAGCACTCAATTTTCGAGAAAACAATTGTGAGGAGGACATTTCCAAATAGTATCTTTTCACCTTATTATGCGCTACTAATGATTTCATCCACGATGAAAGCATACAAGTTGTAGGTGGTCCCCTCAGATATTTTCCGCATACATTTAGCCATGCCTTGTTCACTTGAGTCCATCTCTCTTGGTCATTGAGCTTTGTTACTAAGTGCACAACCATCGTCATCAAGGGGTCCTGGGATCTCTATGACGTCAAAGGATCATGATCCTTTCTTATAGTCATATGCAGCAATTGTTTCCTTGATGGCTTCCTTATCACTTAGGTCATCATAAATGTTATCCCTTCACAGACGTATAAGGCTTGTGAATTTGGATATTAATTGGGGAGTTATGTGCATCTTGAGCCCCATAAAATAAAAATGGTCTTCATGAACACTCACCATTACTTGGTAAAGGTGCTCAAGTTTTCCAAAGGAGGGTAATTTGTAAATTTATAGTAACCTTGCCTTCTCCAATTTAACCTTTACTTCATGCTTGTAGATGGGCATGTCCTCTCGTGTCCTCTTGTTTGTTGGGAAAACCAACTCCAAAACCATTTCTTTTTTGTCATCCCGGGGCGGTGATTATAATACTTAAATTCATCTTCCTGAAATGAGATTCCCATTCTTTTCCTAGCAATACCCTGTATCCGGGTATTGCATCTCCACGTACTCACTCTTCATTTATGCTTTCGATGATGCTTGTTTGCTTCCCCTTGCCATTTCCCTTATGCTTTTAGGTGTGATGGTTTCTTTCTTTGGTGCCATCCTTCCGTTAGGCTATCACTTCAAGCATCTTTTCCTTGCTCTACTCTACCACTTTATCCAACCCTAATGCACAACCATGTGAAGAAACCCTCATACACCGTGCCCTGGGAGGTCAAACCCTAACTAGAATAATTCTTCCACAAGATGGTGCTTCTCAACAACTTCCTCCACACCCATGTACTCCTTTCCTACTAGTTTGCGGATCTACTCTAGTCACGTCCTCTCATATTTCTTAAATTTTTCTTTGCAAAAATCACCTTTGGATGCCCTAGTTCACGAGAGCTCTTTTCTCTTTGTAAATGCAAGGTAAATAATGAAGTGTCTGACTTCTTATTTATAGCTTTTCCTTCTTTCCAACATTAAATTATATTTTACCTACCACCATACTTAGTACTAAATGTGACTTTTCCACCAAGCCGACCTTACGCAACCTTCAATTACATGCCCAATCTTATGCCGAAAAACTTTTACAACCATTTCCAGCACACAAACAATCCATCCTGACGGTAAGATTCTTATGTGTGTGTTAATAAACGCTAAACGTACTTCTTCGACCTTCACCCGATTTTTGCTCTCGCCTACCTCATGTTGTTCCTACGCTTCTTCCTATATACGTGGTTTCTCCGAGGTCTTATCCTAATACCAACTTTTTTCATTCACATCTTCTTCCATGCACTTCCTTCATCCTTACGCTCTTTATATCCATTAACCGAGAAATTCACTACAACTTCTACTACCATTTCAACTTGTATTACGGGCCTATACTTTTGCAATACTCTACCCCACACTAAAACAGATGTATGTTCCTCTACACATGCACAACCTTCAAATATTAATGTTTTAGTTACTTCAGCGCCCACAAGCGAAACAAATTACAAAAACAAATGACAAGAAAGGGAAACTTAAAAAGGAAATTGCATAAAGGAAAATTATACTAAATGGCAAAACTACCTATTATAAACACCAAGAAGACTTATTTATAGTAGGCTTGCCCTTACTCCCATTGAAATGGCACGGTAATCTTGCTCCATCCAAAGACTCTTAACTAGCATGCGCCTCGAATTAAGGATGTCCAAGATGATTTATGGACCCAACTAATGGACTTTCACTTTTTGGGCATGTAAAACTTAGAATCATATAACAATACCATCTACCCTTAGTCTTCAAATTATTATTTTTTTGATGTGGCAATCATACTATGCTTTTTTAGCCTTTTCATCCTTTTCACTCCACCTAGCCAATGATCACCTCTCATCAATTTCATCAATTTGTCAATCCTTTCCTCTAGTGCTTGTGTTGTCAGTACCCAATCCTCCTGTGTGTGTTATACGTAGAGAAGGTAACATAAATTCAACGGAGTAAGATGACCTCTACACCAACACCAATTAGAATGGTGTGGCTTTACTCAACCTCTTTAAGTTTTTCCTATACGCCCATAGAACTATTGATACTTTGTCTTCCCAATCTTGTCTACCAACGTCACAAATTTTTGTTAGGGTATGACTCTCGGTATTTTATTAAATGCTTCAAGTGTAACACCTAGACTCGTTGTTATTATTTTTCTCCTTTGCATTCAAGTGTTGATATGTGATTTTCCTATAAGGATATGTTCTTCTCGATTATTGGAAATTATGCTTGATATGGATACGTTTATTTTCTGCTCTTTTAAGATCCTTTGATCAACCCCGGAATGACTTCTCCTGAATCCATTTTTCACTTACTCGTAGGTGATTTACAATTTGGTTTAAGAGTTGTAAACTTGTCTTTTTATCTGACTCATCCTTGGATCAATTTCAGTGATCCAATGGATGTTTTAAATCGGTCCACTAAACAAATGGTAAAATTGACATTCCATGAGTTATGATACACATTGACTCGAACTTTTATTGGGTAAAGTTCTTTAATTTCTATGCAAACGCATTAGTTGTTAGTTTGTTTGTCTTGGGTCTTTGAAGATCGACCATGACAGGTCATTGCTGATAAAAATGGGCATGCAGCCTTGTTCACGGCATAAGAGATATCCAGGATCCTATTGAGGATTAACCTATGGGATCCTAAGCTAGGTAAAATATATAAGTATTTCTATCTAAGCTACGATACTTGATAGAAATCTGAGCCTAACCTAAAACTCCTTATTCTATTTTGATTGGTTGAATTGTTGATTTGCAACCTAACCTAAGCTCAAGATCTTTGTTATAAAATGCATGAGTTTTAATAAGAAATAATAGTAGAATAATTAAAAAACAACACATCATTATTGGATTCATCCTGGGATGTGTTATTCCAATAGTAGGAGGATATTAATACACAAAGCTTGATCCTATTAAAAAGGATTCAAGGCTTATCTTGAAGAGTATCCCTATTATCCCTCTTAGATGAGTTGTGTGAGACAACTCATTATACACACACTAGAATAAACCTCTAGTTCACACTATAGTTATAATTTTCCTAACAATCACCCCCTTAGTGTGAACATGGGGAAAGTTATCTCCTCATGCTTGAATTACATCATCTCACTTGACCAACTTTCTCTGGATACCAATGTTATAAAATGCAGGAGTTTTAATAAGAAATAACAACAGAATAATTAAAAACAACACATCATTATTGATTCATCTCGGGATGTGTTATTCCAATAGTAGGAGGATATTAAACACAAAGCTTGATCCTATTAAAAAGTATTCAAGGCTTATCTTGAAGAGTATCCCTAAGTATCCCTCTTAGATGAGTTGTGTGAGACACTGACTCATTATACACACACTAGAATAAACCTCTAGTAGTGTGTATAATGAGTTGTCTCGCACAACTCACAACTTCATTATAGTGTGTGTATAATGAGGTTGTGTGAGACAACTCATTATACACACACTAGAGGTTTATTTCTAGTGTGTGGCATGAGTTGTCTCACACAACTCATCTAAGAGGGATACTTGGGATACTTTAAGATAATCCTTGAATCTTTTTAATGCAGATCAAACTTTGTGTCTTAATATCCTCCTATTATTGGAATAACACATCCCAAATGAATCAATAATGATGTGTTGTTGTTTTTAATAAACTATATTATTTATTTCCACACTCATAATAATGTTCACAATATCTAATATTATTCCTAACATTCACCCCTAAAAACAACACATCATTATTGATTCATTTTTGGGATGTGTTATTCAATAGTAGGAGGATATTAATACATAAAGCTTGATCCTATTAAAAAGGATTCAAGGCTTATCTTGAAGAGTATCCTAGTATCCTCTTAGATGAGTTGTGTGAGAGACAACTCATTATACACACACTAAAATAAACCTCTAGTTCACACTATAGTTATAATATTCCTAACAAGTACTAATGGGGATTGAAAAGGCTACTAGGTATTAAATTAACCTAGATCCTAATACTACAAGGTATTATTGTAACCTAACCTAATTTCCTATGTGGAAATTACCTAACCTATGTGGAAATTACCTAACCTAATTGCTAAGGCCATGGTGGGGGTTAGTTGTTAGTGTTATATCCTAAGGTATAAATTTAAATTCTACCTAAGATCTAACCTAAGCAATCTAATCTATCCTAAACTAATGGATACGAATTGGGACTTAAGTGGTCACATACATATTGGCGATGGTTCCTAAGGCATTTATGATGTTGATAAGGTTTATTAATGCATATGGACTGCCAGCTTTGGCAGGGGTTAGTTGGTTTGGCAGAGGCTTAGGTGGCAGTATCACTAAAAATGGAAACTTATGTTAACTTGGACTTGGCACTGCGTGAACAGACGACATAAAGTGTGCAAGGAGAGATTGAAGGGAGATTTGGAATTAATGAGATTAATTGTTTTTGGTTATTGAGCCCAAACCACCTTGGTAGGCATGCCAGCAGATTTTTGTTGGGTTGTTTCATTTTGCATGTTCTCTAATTTTCTTTCTACATGCACTCTGGTTTTTCGAACCAGCAGATTAACTACACTTCATGGCTATTTTTGAGGTTTCAAATCTATTTTCATTTCGTGGAATGTATAAGAAGCATTGTGGAAGAAGTATCTAGTTGTTTGATCTTTCATGGAGAAGAGGAGAAGAAGCGAGTTTGGCTAGAGGTCTTCTTCGATTTCACATGACACTATCAAGCATGATAGGCTCTAACTATTAAAATATCTTGCTTTCCTCTAAGTGTTTTCATTAAAGCAACTTTGTCTCTGATGAGTTTGTGCATTTCATGCTTTATCTGGTTAATTGATTGATGGGTTTAGTAAAACTTGCATTCTGGGTTTCAATCGTGATATACGTGATTCTGTTGGAAGCTTATGTTGTATTGTCTTTTGCACAAAGGAACTATGCATATGAGAACAAATTTGGTAACTCTGTTTTAGCTTCTTCGGTTGTTGTAAATTGTTGTTTGGTTTTGACTTCATTTACTACCAATAATTGTTACTAAGTTCTGCCTGTGTTTGTCAAGATTTATGTTTGTGAACTTGTTGTGTTTTATGAACTTAGGTGGTAAGGAACTCCAGTTCTTATGGATACTTAAAATAGGTTCAAACTATTTGTTGGAAACTTGTTTCAGTGGATAGAATCATTGTAGAGATTCTCGCTCTATGGTGTTAGCATTTATTTCATAGTTAAATGGACTATGGATTAACCCATATATGGCTTGTTGTTTTTGTATTTCTTCTTGCGAAAAACTTTGATTGTTGTTGAAACTCGCATGCACTTAGAACCTGTGTCTGTTATCTTGGATAAACTAGACTATTGTTCGAAGCCTCATATGGCATGGTGCTTGTGAATTCTTGTTCTTATGACCATATTAAATGTTTTTGGAGGTTCTTTATGAACCCGGCTTTTAAGTCATCTGGTCTGAGCTCTGTCAAGCATCTTACATCCCGTTTGAGTTGGGAAATAGGGTTTGAAAGGATGTTAACTGAAAATGGAAGCATTTCTTCTTAGAATGAACTGTTTTATAAGTAATTTCTTCTTATTCGATCTAGCATTATGGTGCTGGTGTATTTATGAATTTGTGATTGTGATATTGTGATGCAAACACTGTATAATCAATTTGTTACTTGGTGTTTTTAATTGAAATGGTAACCTGAATGATGTGTTGGTTCAGATTTTATAGTCCTTTGACTATTTTATAAACTAAAAGGGAACATGATGTTACCCGAACTTGGTTATAAGATTTGAATGATCTTGATCCTTTGAGGGAGTTTATGCTTTACATTGTGCTTAGAATTGTAATTTGAGTCTTGGATAGTACGTATTATATATGATGTTTTGATCTTGTCATTTGTTTGGAAACCCAATCTGTAGTTCTTGTAGTGATGCGTTGACATACTATTGAGATAGTTCTGCCTTGCCTGAACTATTGGAAAGTGTTGAGTGTTAGCATCTACTCAGATTTCTTACCTCTTGTTGGGTCCAATAAATGAATGTTAAGTCTTGAAAGATAAATTGTGATTCAAAATTGATTGTGGACTGTGTTTGAACTTCATTGTTTTATTATCGAGTTTAAAAAGAGAAAATTAATGGTAAGGATTGATAGAACTTCACTATTTGATGGTAAAGTGTTCTAAGAAGGAAAAATGTTAGTATGTTTTCTTCAGGTTGTTCTGGTCCAATAAAAGATTGTTAAGTCTTTAACAGATACACTGTGAAACTTTACCTAGTCCTTGGACTATGTATGAGCTTCATTGTTACAATGTTCCTAATGGAAAGTAGAATTCATGCATTATAATGTGAAGATTTAGAAGGGAAGGTAGCATTTAGTTTTCTCTTTCCTTGAAGTTGATCTTGTTCTCTTTCTTTGGAACTCTTGCATGAACTTAAACTGTATGTATGAGAGGAGGTAAAACTGTTTAATTAAGTTGTAAGAAATGATTATAGATTGGGATCATATTCTGTTAGGACTCCTTTTCTAATGCAGTTGGGTTAAGTTCATTGGTTGGAACCTCCTGATTTTTATTCTTATTGGAAAAGGGAATCAGTGTTTATTAGTCTTTTTATACTTGTCATTTGACTGAAATGAAGTAGAAAGAGATTGAAGATAGGTTGGCAAAAGAAATTGCAAACTTGTTGTTGACTGTTAATCCATCATTCCTTCTTGGATTTCTTTCATTTGGATCTGTTTTGATGAATACCTTAAAATGTTGAATTTTAAAGTAGAGGACCTTTAAAGGAATAGTTTAAATCATGATATACACATGTTTCTAGCCTTGCTGATGTTATGTACTTTGGCATAATGGGAATGGTTTCTCTCCTTCTTTACTTGAAAGTTAGATGAAACATCCAAGAGGGAATATGTTGTAAACACTCCTGTATCTTATAGTAAAGATAAGTGTTGTATTATATTTGGTAGGATTGGAAACAATGATATGTTATGATTTGTGGTTTGGTAAAGATAATTGATAGGATCAATTATACTTTAATTTGTAAGACAAATTTTATAGATTATATTTTGTTCTTCTTTTTGTTAATCCTGGTTTAGTATTGCTCTTCTTTTTATTGATATTACTTATGCTTAGGGAGTATGAAATACTAGTTGTTCATTAAAGCAAGGTTGTTTTTATTGGAACAATTAGTGGAATGCACTTCATTTAAGGCTTAGTGCTTATCATGCTTATTTCATCGAGGCTGGTCTACGCTAGCAATTTTTGCAAATGACTTCAAGTGATAAAGAAGGCAAAACTATATGGATGATCGGGCGATCTAAGTTGATTCTAAGAATTTGATTCGTTTGCCAGCATTACGTAACTGAACGGCAGA